>VBVQ01000094.1:0-96088 GCA_011636635.1 Tetramorium simillimum | reverse complement strand
ACCGCAGACTGTTGCCATGGAGATCCGTAGTTTTCGGTATGTAGTGATTATGCCGAGGGTCTCGTCCGGATGGATTATAACTGTGTGAAAGAAAGAAAATAAAAAAAAAAATAAAAATAAAAAATAAAAATAAAAATAAAACTATTTCTTGTCCTATATATTTTTAAATTAATGTTATGGAAATGTTGAAAGATATAGGACTTTTAAAGAACGTTTTAAATATTACGAGTAATTTTCATATAATATTATTGTTTTATTATTTTTGTTACATATAATAATTTTTATTATCTATTATATTGGGTGATTCTGGTGAAAAGTTTAATTATATGTATAAGAAATATTGACTATAATAAAAAAAAGTTTATACATTCGATTTTGAATACGTTATAGCGGAGACCGATGGAGCGTATCGCCAGGATCGTCTGCGCGCCCCGGACAGCAGACTGGACGGTCGCGGAAGTCGGGACACCGTTTACGGCGGAGACAGACGGAGCGCATCGCCGGGACCGTCCGCTCCTCCTCATGGCGTGCCACCTTATCGCGGTGAGGGGGCTCACCCGTCGATCCCAGGAGTTTCGGGTGCCAAGAGCACGCCGTAATCTCTCCTCTCTTTCGAGAGGGGAGCGGGAATATGTCTCAATCTACTATGTGAGGGCCCGAGGAAAGAGGAGGGTGGTGAATGAAGAGGAGAGGAAGTAAAGGAGCGGTAGTGAGAATCCGGATGGAGATGCATTTTCCCCCTACCCTCGGAGAAAAAAAAACGTTTGTACTGATTTTAGCGAAAATTCGACGTAGCTGTAGATGTCTGTAATTTTATATATTAAAGAGTGAATGAAATTTTTTGGAGAGAACGTAAAAAAGTATTTGCACTTAAATTTATTTTTAATATATTAATTATGTAACATTTTTATTAGGGAGGCAATAATGAGTGAATAATTATCAAGAAAAAAATAAATACGTGAAAATGAACAAGGCGAAGATAGTGGAAGATTGCTTTCGAGGAAGGTATATGATGATCTTACAATTAGCATTTAAAGAAATACGAGAGAGATAACACTAGTTGTCTGATAAAAAACAATCCTGAGTGAGAGTGAGAGAATGAGAGAGAGAGAGAGAGAGAGAGAGAGAGAGAGAGAGAGAGAGAGAGACAAAATGAGGTAAAAGAGAAAAGATTTATATATTCATATAAATAATATTTAAAAAATGTTCCTTGCAATATTACGATTTTATCTTTTAATTATTATTCTAATTATTCTTAGTTTTGCTGTTTCATTTACTTACATTTACTGAAAATGAAAATATCAAATTTATCATCAAATTTTGTTGTAGCGTATTTTATGTCGCGTGATTGTATAGAATCAAAATTTATTAATTCTTTTATATGAAACGTACAATCGTAGTTATAAATCTTTATCGTATCAGTACTCGAATTCTACTTAAATCTATTATTTTGCTCTTCAGTATCATTGTTACTTGAATTTTTTTATTTATTCTTGATTACGATCTCCCTTTTCTTTCTTACCAGGCTCGACCTTTATGTATATCTGAAATTATCACAATGAAAGCTATTCTTTGCGAATCTCTTAATACTCCTTGTATTTTAACAGTGTATTTTAAGCGTTAGAAAATCATGAGCTCCTGCAGATATAATATACTCCAAGTAATACCTATATGTATAGATGGATATCCAATTCCTTAGATGTAAATATGTCTGCTTAAATTAAACTTTAAACATTTATTTAAGCCATCGAAAGCAAAAATATGTATATCAATATGTCTCTTTTCATTGAAAGACTATAGGATATATTCATATATATTAAAAAAAAAGACATGCTTTAAAAAGTTTGTCAATTAATAGATCATGCTGATGCAAAGAGAGTTCGTGATTTTACAGTAAAATCTAAGTGAATTTATGTATCACAGTCTTCATATCAATCATATCAATTAAAACCAGAATCACTATCGAAATTATATTAAAAAATTGCATTACTACAATTTGTTTAAGGGAGATTAGGAATTTTCTAAATTTAAATTTAAAGAAAAATCGGAAGAATAATTATAAAATATGAGATAAATATGTTCAATAACAATATAAAAAATTGTCTTAATATAAATAATACTTGAAATTTAAAGATATTAATTATATATCACGTTATATATTTTGTTGAATCTTCTGCATAAACATCATTTCAAAATCTAGATCGTACTTTCAAGCCTTCTACATATTGTACCTGTATCAGGTACTATGGACAAAAGGACGGTAAATATTATCAAGCATGATATTTCTGAAAATAGATCTCGTAGAATGTTAGCTTTTTTTTTTCATTTCAGGCTCACATCGAAATAAAAAAATTATTTGCAATTGATAAGATTACAGTATATACATGTGTATATGTGTATGTGTACGTGTGTAAGAGCGCGCGTAATACTGTAATCTAGTCTAGTACAAATAATTTATAACAAAAGAATATATGTGTATATATACATATATATAAATTTTTTTATAAATTATTTGCAGTAGATTAAATTGCATTATATATCATATAATCTTCTCTTGTTGAAACCATCGATCAAATATCTTGGTTGCTCATAAAATTATCACGATACTAATTCGATAGAAATCTCCCTGTTGTTTCAGAAAGACATGGCACTATATAATATATATAGACAATCTTGTATGCTCATATATATATAAAAAAAATGTAAAAGAAACCTCCACATTCTTAATAATATGCAAATCACTACACCACATCATTATTTACTACACTCATCATATATCGTTTTCTATGTTATCACAAAATTTTCCATCAATAAAGTGAAAAGCAAATAGTAGGAACAATTAAAGTTAAATTAGTACACACCTTCCATTGTCTGTAATATTCTTATAAATGTTAGAATTGCACACACAACCGAAATTTTTGTAGCAAGTACATTGCATTACATTAAATATGTTTACGTAAATTTTAGATAAATGTACAATATATTATCCTAACAAGATGCATCAATGTAGGTAATCAGAAGTAAATTTTTGAATCTTTGTACAATACATGTTGTGTGTGTATTTGTGTGTATATATGTACATGTATATGTTGCTTTAAATTTATTCACTCACATATTTAAAAAATGTAAGAAATATTAATCAGGGATTGTATATTCACTGTATTACACAAGTTTGGATTGTGAGAATTCTTTCTAAATTTTATCTTTTAAATGTAAAATTACATTTCTCGCGTTTCAGTGAATAAATTCCTTTAAATAAAATTTCTTCAGAATGTCTACTAAAATTATCATGCATAGAATTTATGTAACTGCTACAACGTAATTAATGTCAATTCTTGTACAATGTAATTCTTTCGATCTGTTTTTTTTTACTCATTAAATAATTTCTACATTAACATAAATCTACAAAAATTTAATAAAATTCGACATCTCTTTTTATTTATTATAAATAAGATGAAAATTTAATAGTTTCCATGTTAAACGGTATAACATAGAAACTGAAAACAATCCCATTAGCTGCTTCAGATTTCAAAGAATTTATAGCACAGTAACATTGCTATATCTGCGAATTAAAAATTAACGTTCCAATTTATTAGATCAATAGTATAATTTATCATTTCTTTTCCATGTAGTATAAATATAATTCAAAATACAAACGGTCATCATGATATTGGCAATATTCAGCTCTGCTTGTTTCTTAAAGTTATAATTTATTTATCGCTGTATCAAAATTTTATACTCTTTTATCTCTTTTCACCGTATACTCATATGTATAATTTAAAAATACACTATATGTATTTATATATATATGTATATATCACAACTTAATGAAAAAAAAGCGATAGTCTTATGCAATTATTTGTATGCGTTCTAAGATCTTCCATAAAATAACATTTCATAAGATGGATAAGAATCTATCTGATATTGCGCGTTCATGTAGCTGACCACAATAAATAAGCACAATTATATCTCTCGACATAATTATTAATCATGCTCATATTATTATAAGCAACTGTATTATTAATTGCATAGAACATGACATGTTATATATAAATATATATATAATATATATTATATATATAATCATTATGGTCAAAGTGTAAAAATACAACTTTGATAGTAAATGTGCTTTCTTCATATAAAACAAATATATAATAACATGTAATATGCTGCTAGCACATTAAAATCTGTAATATGGAGATTTCTCTATGCGTTAATTTTTTTCTCACACGCGCACTCATACACGCACCCACACATACTAACACACACTCAAAATTAAATATTACACAAAATAAGCTATATTTACATTAGGAAATAGAATACCGAATACAAATAAAATGACGCAATAACAAATAGATTTTAAAAAAGGATAATGATAATCAGGAGTATCGCTTCCTTGATCATACTGATGAGAATAAAACGTCGATCATGGGATAATATCAAATGATTCTGTTCAAAGATTTAATCATATAATATATCCTTTCCGCTTGTCATTGTCTCATTTTTCTTAGAGCAAAAACATTAAGCTTTGTCGATAGAAGTATCTTTCATAATGTCATCCTTAGTGATATTTTGGTTCATTTGGTCGTTTTCGTACTCTACAAAGTCATCGAACAAGCTTGGCCACGCTTCCGCATCATCATAAGCACCAAGATCGTCTCCGATGCTTTCGGCAAAGTTCAGAAACATATTCCAAGTGTCCCTAGGTATACCCCGGATGTGATGACATTCAAGAAAGTTGAGCCATCTCATTAAGAGCGGAGGTTCACGTATCGTGAAGACGAGTTTCCAAAGATCGATCGCCATATCAGCTGGTAAGATTCGTTGGCCAGACGTCACGTCCAGGCCAAATCGGAATGTGAATCGATAGAGATCCTTGAACAAATCACTATTGATCGTCAATTCTTGAACGATCTCGGGCAACCGTGTCTGTATACCACGTATACTATCGACCTTCATCGCTTTTAATCCCGTGACAAATTCCTGGCGTGTAAATTGGCACATTTGCTCCGCATTTAACTTCCATGCGAGCACAAGTACTTTAAATTCATCGGGTGATAACTGTAAATCATCACAGAGTCTTTCTATACCGTCAGCTAATATTACATCTTCATGAGGATCCTTAAAAGTAAATACATGAAATATATTAGTCACAGACAGATTATTCGTGTAATCCTTTATAATGTTAAATTATGAAGCAATTTTGCACTACAAAATAATCGTCAAAGATCTTTTCTTTTTGCATAGAGCATCGTTTCTTTTCTTTCACACATACACACATCTCTAATTAAAAAATCAGCGAGTATATCTCCCATATATATACCTTGTATTGGTCGAAAAGGACATTTAGTTTGCTCTCCGATGGTTCCTTTTGCTGCCTAGGTTCGGTACTTAAATTAAGACCCGACGCCGTACTGGATCGTCCTAATGGCTGTAATCGCGCGTAGAACCCTCGCGATAGGCGCAGATTACTTTGTGCATTAGGTACAGATCCGCAATTATCCGAGCCTACGTTATTAAATGTAGATAGCGTACTTGTAGACTTTCTGTTCCCGTTCGCATGTGTTTCAGGCACAAAAGAACCGGATTGCTGGCAAGAATTTGGGAACAAACCTCGGAGTTCCATCGTTTCTACGAAAGATAATAAAGAGTGATAAATTTATATGATGATGAAGGAGCGATACTTGGATCTGTATAAACTAGCGGCTAAATAATTTTACGTATTATTTTATATGTATAGTTTCTTAAAGTAAAAAAAAACCGCTAAAATGTAATTACATATGGGAGAATGAAAAACTTGACATAGTAATATTTCAGTTGTACCTACCGTCTTTATGCTCCAATACAATCGATTGATCAGTGCTGGTCGATGGTGGAAGTGGCACCTTGAAGCACGAGAAACAGTTTCCCATTGATGCTGACCGTACTTGACATCAAAGACGATTATGCCTCGCATCAGTAATTTCAGTCTTACATTGGCAGTCTTGATGGAAAGCTGAGAAACAATGGTACATTATTACTTTTGTTATTCGCTGTCTATATTAAATCTAATATTTCTTTGTCACATAGTCGACTCATCTTGATTAAACACAGATATTCAGGTTATAAGATTTGATACATGGACTGAAGACAATTGACAACCCTAAGGTTTCCTACAAGGAAGTGCCGAGGACAGAAATATCGAATCATTGACTGTATGGAGCATCAAATATCAAGCCAGTCGGTTAGTTGAATTTTATAGGATCAGTTTTTCCAACTTCTTACCAAGAAGTTGGAAAAACTGATACTAACTAATACTTAAATCATATGTTTAAACTTATTTAATTTGAAGATAAAACAGACAGATGTATGATTTAACTATTAGTTAGCTTACCAAGAAGTTGGAAAAATCAGCCTACATCGTGTAATCTTTAATGCCCTGTTTACCTCAAAGGCTAATCCTATTTATGGGTCATCTGAGTACTCCTTTTTACAATAGTTGCTTTCCATTTACACCGATACTCAGATAATTCTCACTTGTGACATCAGTTAAATGCATCTGTTGAAATTCCTTTTTATTCTGACAAATGAGATTCAACTGGGTTTTTACCTATAATCTGTACAAGCTTGAGACTGTGTGCTTTAGTGAGTCTTGTTTAACTCACTTTAAAAGAGAGGTTTTAAATCTGTATTGTCAATGATAGCTTTGTCACTTTAACGAAGTCATGCTGTCACAAGTGAGAATTATTTGAGTTTTGATGTAAATGGAAAGTAATTTATTAGACTTAGATATGATTCTTGCCAATCTACATTACGTATTTGAATGAGCCATAAGTAGAATCATCCTCCACTGTAAACAGAGCATAAGAAACTTCGTCAACATCAAAACAGGTAGGATAAAAGCAAGTTTGCAACAAGACACCCGAAGCAAGGAGCTGTCGAGAGGACAAGCTTGGAAGTAGAACCTGATCTGGGAAAAAAAAAAAAGAAAACAAAAGGAGCGACTGGATGACGGCATTACCTTATTGTTACGTATCCGTGGTGGTTCCTCGGTCGATCCGCGGGCGTCGGACTCGTCGCCTCGCCCGCATTCATCGACTCTTCGGACGGCGAGGAAAGCAGAGAGGAGAGAAGGAGAGAAAAAGGGAGAGAAAGAGAGAGAGAGGTGCTCCCAGGGTGTTCGTGCTTGCTCGTTCTCCGGTGAATCGTCCTCGCGCGACGGCGGGTCAACGGCGGGTGGCCGCCGCGTCACTCCACTTGTCCTCGGGCATCTTCCCCAGCCGAAGACGGGCGTCCGGCGCTGCGGAACTCAGCCTGGCAGCCGAGCCTGCGTCATTTGCGACGATGTCGTAACCCCGTGAAACAACCGTGCGACGGCGGCGGAGGCGATCTCATTCCAAGCGCCGCGAGACACTCGCCCACCGACGCGTTGTTGTCGTCCTCGTCGTCGCGGTCGCGGTCACCAGCGCGGGCGGGCGAGCGAGCGACCGTCTTGGACCCCGGGCTTCGGGCTCGGCCTCGAGCTCGGGCCTCGGGCCTCGCACCAGTCGAACCGTCTCGAGCGAAAACACACCGCAGCGACCGATCGCCAGACCAAGACGTTCCTCGGGGGCCTCGGAGCTCCCTCGTGCCGCAGGCTGTCCGCGGGGAAAAAAGTCCTGCTGCCCCCCCCCGATCCGCTGATCCGCGCGGGCTAGAGATATTCGTTCCCGAAGGTTCGTCGTCGTACGGTGGAATTGTCTCTATTTAGGCTGTGGAGATCGCTTTTCTCTCACATTGGCACGACTAGAAGCACTAGAAAATAAACTTGGTCGAGAGAGATTTCGACGGCAGAGATTCGAACCGCTGACGGCGCAACGTGACAGTCGCGAAAATGCGATCGGGGGAGTCGTTGCCGCGGTATCACGAGTTTCTAGGAATCACGTGGCGGGGAATGGACCTTCCGGCATTGTTTCGATAGCTGACGATCGCCGTTCCTTTCGTATCCCGCAGTTTCTGTTGCTCGCGGAGCCTCCGTTGCCGAAGATCATCCTCTTTTTTCCGGTATGTGAATCGATCGGGGCACGGTCTTATCGCGCAGCGGTGTTGAAGGGTACTTTCCAGATTGAGGTGCCGTCACCGTTGACGTTTGCGAGAGATATAACCCAGTCGACATAGCATCAGTTACGTTACACATAATAGTTACTTTCCACTTACATCAAAACTCGGATAATTCTCATTTGTGACGTCATTAAATGCCGTTAAATACCGCTGTTGAATATTCCTTTTTATTCTGACAAATGAGATTCAACTGGGTTTTTACCTATAATCTGCACAAGCTCGAGACTATGCTTTCCAGCAACGACACTGTAAACACAGTGAATCATTTCATTTCTCTTTAACATTCAGCAAACAACAAGGACAAAATGATACACTGTGTTACACAGTGTCTGTGTACACTGCTGGAAAGCACCCTTATGTCCATTTCTATCACAGTAGATTAACTTTAATCTCGGTTTAACTTACTTTCTATCTCTTTTTAGTCTTACAAATTAGAAAAAGATAAAAAGCAAGTTAAACAGAAATTAAAGTTAATTTGCCATGGTAGAAACAGATATTAGGGCCAATTTTACAATTTATTTTAACCGGAGTTTAACAATATCCAATAGGAAAGTTTATTTTATATAAAACAAACTTTTCTACTGACAATGAGTATCATTAGTTAAACTCCGGTTAAAGTAAATTGTGGAATTGGCTCTAATGTCTATTTCTGCCACGGCAGATTAATTCTAATCTCGGTTTAACTTACTTTCTATCTTTTTTTAGTTCTAAGAATTAGAAAATGATGAAAAGTAAGTTGAACCGAGATTAAAGTTAATCTGCATTGATAGAAATGGACATAAAAGAGAGATTTTAAACCTGAGCAGCAATCATGTAACTTTTCCTTTTGAACGGAAATGTGAAAAGTGAAAAGTTTCACGTAAACGCAACAATTCCATTAGTTGGAATTCTTGAGTTCACGTGAAACTTTTCACTTTTCATGTTTCCAAAAATTACATGATCGATATCCTGTATTGTTAATGATAACTTTGTCATTTTGATAGTCATGCTGTCACAAGTGAGAATTATTTGAGTTTTGATGTAAATGGAAAGTAACTATTACATCTATATAATTTTGCACTCAACAATATAAATGTAATATAACAACATGTGTTATATTACATTGTTGAGTACGAAATTATAATATAGATGTAACCTCACTGAGAGATGTTCCGTTTCGACTGGGACATGCCTGCATGTTTTTATAAATTATTTTTTATAAATTTGCCGTTTACTCAGTTTATTCTTGGAAATAGTACATGTTCGAAATTATCTTGCTTAAATTATAATTAAACGGGCTAATGGGTAGTATGTCTTTGTTCCAAAGTTTCTTTGGAAATGTTGCTCTATATCGTGTAAGACTCTGATTTTTACACGGATCTCTCAAACGTGAATGTGACGTCGATATCAATGTCAGTATCACTATCAGTATCAATTCACACGCACACATATATATGCACGAAATAATTTTATATCTTTATCAAAACATTTGTTTAATGGTATTCGGTTACATCAACTCGAACCCGCGATAGCGAGTACTCGGATTAGAATTCGATGCCGTTCATAAGGTTTCGTCGTAAGAAAAATTTCGAAGGATTGAGATATTAAACTTAGATTTTTTAATTTCAATTTGATTTCAAGCGCTTAATAATAATTTATTATCTAGACTATTTGCCTTTGACTTAATTTGTTTGATAACCTATAAGATCTTTCATTGTTACATATATTTTAAAGTAATACAAAAAAGCTATATTTTATGCACTAATATGAAACGAATATTCTTCTCGGGCTTTCTATAAAATATCTTTTACAAATAATAGTCTGTAAGTTAAAGATATGCTGAAAGTAACGGATGGTATTTACAGATGTTAGTACATAGATGTAAGATTACACATTAATAATAGATTTGATTGACACAGGTAATACACGATGCCGAAATTACCACGTATCACTAGATCCTTGCGGATGTTTACTTCTCTGGAGCGCAGAGAAGAAACAGTAAACTTTGAACCGAATGACTTGATAAAAAAAAGACAGGAACGGACTAACAGATTAGGCGTAAAAAGGTAAATAGGCGTTTCATGTTAAAAGAAATATTTATAGATTGTTTAATGTATCATGTGGATTTATATAGATTTTGTGACACCATTGCTAGAGATACTAGATATAAATATGCGTTATTAAAGCCTTTTATTAGATTTTACATACATATATATATATATATACATACATTACCCATGCCTGTACATTCTAATGTGACAAATACATATTTGTATGTTATAAGCAGTTTTGATTGGCATGATATATGCAAGAATGCCTCTAAAGGTCTTGTGGCACATCTGCAAGCATTAAGACATACTGTGCAACAAATTTTAGGTGAGTAATAAATAATTGAAACATGTTTTTATCTTTGACAAATATGATCTTTTAAGTTGGATTTAAAAAATTAATATAATATTCAATGTTCTATTGGCTAACGTATTTCGCTTAATAAGTATTTCTATTTTAAACAATTTGTAACTTAATTAAAAAATTAAATTACTTTTTAGCGAACGACTGCCCAGATGTTATTAATGAATTCACAATTTATGCATTACGTTTATTAATCGAAGACAAAACTTTATCGCGAAAAAAATATAATTTGCTTGGCCAAAAAGCAGGAAATTTAACGTACCAGGGGGCAGAATCTATAATGCGGGTATGATTTAATGCATTTTGTAATCTTAATTTTTTGATCGCTTAGGATACGTTATTATTCACTCTTTATTTTCTTGTATTCCTATACAGATAGTCACTAAAATTCAGATGGAATGCCATGAAGAAGCAATAGAATTGTTATCAGAGTCCAAAGAGAATGCAAATGCTCCAGATTCACAGATTTTTGGTGCAGATATTCCTTACTGTCGGGCTAGAGCTATATGGCCCGATACCGTTGAACTTCACGATATGTCCATGGAAAAGACAAGTTCGAATACTGATAAATTTACAATGATGATACATGAAACAAAACCTTCAATACTTAAGAACTCTGTAGTGAGTACCTATTAAATGTATGAACAAGAGAAAAATTAATTAAATAAAAATTTTCCAATGTTCTTTTATCTTTTAATTGTAGTTTGACAAAGCGACATTCACAAAAGGATTAAGAGATTGCCACAAAAAGTATATTGCAGAAATGGGGTATGAAGATTTTGCAGTAGTAATAGTAGAAAAGTTAAAGACCCCTCATAATATACAAACGGAGCTATTTGATATATTAGGTAGCGAACACTTGGAATTTATCGAATATATTATTGAACATCGAAAAGCCATCATATCGACATATGGGTCCCAAAAAATATGTCCCGCAACTAAGAAGCCGCAGACAGCTGTGCAGGGACCTATAATGAGTGGCCAAGTAACTGTACAATCCGAAACAGAAAAGCAATTATGCAAGCAAGTACGTAAAGAGGAAAAGAAATTCAATAAAATGGCGAACAAGCGAGATGCCAAATCGGAAGCCGAGGAAAGAGAATTTGATTCACACGAACTGCAAATTAGGAGACAAGAGGCATTTAAAGCCTCATGTGCCCCGCTATTTCCTAGAAAGCATACTCTGGAGAGAGGAATGCAGGAAAATTTTCCATTTGTATTTGATTCGAAAGCGAGTGTTAAGCGAGCGAGCGTTGTGTCGGGGCAAAAATTACTGTTGGCCGAAGATGTTAAAAGGCAGGATAAGGAACGCTGGGAGGAAGTGCATATACCGATAGCGAAACAAGAGGCCATTGACGTCAAAATAGATCCCGTGTCGATATCTTCTCTAGACGAGATCGGTCAAATGGCTTTCAATGGCACAACTACGTTAAATAAGATTCAAAGTATAGTTTTCAACGCGGCGTACAACACTAACGAGAACCTACTTATTTGCGCCCCGACCGGAGCGGGAAAGACGAACGTGGCCATGCTGACTGTGGTGCATCAATTGAAGCAGAACATTAAGGACGGACAGCTGGAGAAGAGCCAATTCAAAATAATTTACATCGCGCCCATGAAGGCCCTAGCGGCGGAAATGACCGCTAACTTTAATAAAAGACTCGGCCCTCTGGGCGTGTGTGTTCGCGAGCTGACCGGTGACATGCAACTGACGAAGCAAGAGATCCAACAGACGCAGATGATAGTGACGACTCCGGAAAAGTGGGATGTCGTCACGAGAAAAGGCACGGGCGACATCTCCCTCACTAGTATCGTGAGACTGCTCATCATCGACGAGGTGCACTTACTGCACGGTGATAGGGGACCTGTGGTGGAGGCGCTGGTCGCGAGGACCCTCCGTCAAGTGGAGTCGTCGCAGAGTATGATTAGGATAGTCGGGCTGTCCGCTACGCTCCCGAATTACGTGGACGTCGCGCGATTTTTGCGCGTTAACCCGTACAAGGGTTTGTTCTACTTCGATTACCGCTTCCGACCGGTGCCGCTCAGTCAGACCTTCATCGGCGTGAAGGCTGTCAAGCCGCTGCAACAGAATACCGACATGGACCTCGTGTGCTACGACAACGTCGTGGAGATGGTGCAACAGGGCCATCAGGTCATGGTATTCGTGCACGCGCGAAACGCTACCGTGAGGACGGCGAACGTCCTGAAGGAACTGGCAATGAAGCACGATACGCTCAAATATTTTCTATCCGACGGGCAGGCGAAGTATGTGAACAAAGCGTTTGCAAAGTCGCGCAACAAATACCTCGGGGAGTTGTTCAACAGCGGATTGTCGGTACATCACGCCGGCCTGCTGCGCTCCGACAGGAATCTCGTGGAGAAGTACTTCGCCGACGGCCTGATCAAAGTGCTGGTGTGCACCGCCACGCTGGCCTGGGGCGTGAATCTGCCCGCGCACGCGGTTATCATCCGCGGTACCGAGATCTACGATTCAAAACACGGCTCATACGTGGACCTGGGCATCCTGGACGTGCTGCAGATCTTCGGTCGCGCCGGCAGGCCGCAATTCGACAAGTCGGGACACGCGGTCATCATTACGTCGCACAATAAGCTGTCTCACTATCTCTCTTTGCTGACGAATCAAATACCGATCGAGAGCAGCTTCATCACTTATTTGGCCGACAATTTGAATGCCGAGATAGCGTTAGGCACGATATCGAACGTTACGGAAGCGGTCGAATGGTTGAGCTACACCTACCTCTTTGTACGAATGAAATTGAACTTTCAGGCGTACGGTATGATCTATCAAGATCTCCTGAATGATGTGAATCTCGAGAAGAAGCGGAAGGAGTTCATAGACATCGCCGCCAAGGCGCTGGACAAGGCGCGGATGATCCGGTACGACCCGCGCACTGGTGATCTCAACACGACTGATTTGGGACGTACCGCGAGCCACTATTACCTCAAGTACGACACGGTCGAGATCTTCAACGAGCTCCAGAGGGATATTATGACCGAGGCGGAGATTCTGGCGATGATATCGCGCGCTCAGGAATTCGAGCAGCTCAAGGTACGAGACGACGAGGTGGAAGAGTTGGACTCGCTGATGCAGGAATGCCAGCTCGTGGCACAGGGCGGCGTAGAGAACGTCCACGGTAAGGTCAATGTATTGATGCAAACCTATCTGTCGAGAGGTCGGGTGAACGCGTCGTCACTGATATCCGATCAGGCGTACGTCACGCAGAACGCCATGCGAATAGCCAGGGCCCTCTTCGAGATCATGCTCAGGCGCAATAACGCGATAATGGCTGGACGGCTGCTGCAGGTGGCAAAGATGTTCGAGGCGCAACAGTGGGACTTTCTGACGCCGCTGCGCCAATTCGATGCTCTCTCCTTTGAAGTCATTGAGAAGATCGAGGCGCGGGAGCTCGAGGTCTATCGGCTGCAGGAGATGGATATGAAGGAGATCGGTAATATTTTGCGGGACCAACGGGCGGCGGTAATGGTGAAGAGGTATTGCGACGAGTTGCCCGCACTCGACGTGGAATACAGTTTACAACCCATTACGCGCACCATCCTGAGGATACGACTGAAATTGATCCCGCAGTTCCACTGGGACGACAAGGTTCACGGGAAGAATTCGCAGGCTTTCTGGATATGGATCGAGGACCCGGATAGTAACTTCATTTATCATCACGAGTATTTTATACTGACGAAGAAGATGGTCTGTCAGCATCTCGAGCAAGACCTCGTCGCGACCATACCGTTGGCCGAGTCGTTGCCGTCGCAGTATCTGGTGAAAGTCACGAGCGACCATTGGCTCGGTTGCGAGACCACATTTCCCTTGACCTTCCACGATCTCATTCTCCCGGAGACTCATCCGCCGCACACCAATCTCTTGGAATTGCAGCCGTTGCCGATAACCGCCCTCAAGGATCTAGACTTTGAAAGCTTGTACAATTTTTCCCACTTCAATCCAATACAGACACAAATCTTTCACTGCCTATATTACACGGATAACAATGTTCTCCTCGGCGCTCCGACCGGCTCGGGGAAAACCATCGCGGCGGAGATCGCCATGTTTCGCGTTTTCAAGCAGTATCCCGATCGGAAGGTCGTTTACATAGCGCCCCTGAAAGCTCTGGTCAGGGAGCGCATAAACGACTGGAAAATAAGACTGGAGGAGCGGCTGGGGAAGAAAGTGGTGGAGCTGACCGGAGACGTGTCGCCCGACATAAAGATCATAGCCGGCGCGAGTGTGATCGTCACGACGCCCGAGAAGTGGGACGGTATCAGCCGGAGCTGGCAAACGCGGAGCTACGTGAAGAAAGTGGCGCTCATAGTGATCGATGAGATTCACCTGCTGGGCGAGGATCGCGGGCCAGTGCTCGAGGTGATCGTCTCCCGTACCAATTTCATATCCTCACACACGCACAACAAAGTCAGAGTCGTGGGCCTCTCGACCGCGCTGGCCAACGCGATAGACCTGGCCAATTGGCTCGGCATCAAAGAGATGGGTCTCTACAATTTCCGTCCGTCCGTGAGACCCGTACCGTTGGAGGTCCACATCAATGGATTTCCTGGCAAACACTACTGTCCCCGAATGGCGACCATGAACAGACCAACCTTCCAGGCAATAAGACAACACGCGCCCAGCAGTCCCTCCCTCGTATTTGTATCCTCTCGCAGGCAGACCCGCTTGACTGCCCTAGATCTGATCGCCTATCTCGCGGCGGAGGATAATCCCAAGCAGTGGTTACATATGCCAGAGGAACAGATGAACGACATTCTGGAGAATATAAATGACTCAAACCTAAAGCTCACGCTCGCCTTTGGAATTGGCCTTCATCACGCCGGTCTTCAAGACAGAGATAGGAAAACCGTCGAGGAATTATTTGTTAATAATAAGATACAGGTATGTTAATAATAAGACATAGATATTACACATCAACTCGGCATAGTATTAAATTATATAATACAGAAATAAAGATTTGTTGGAATAAAATTTACCAACTTTCTTATACACGCTTTCTTGCACAGTTTTGAAAAGTACTGTTTCATATGTATAAATGCTATATAAATGTTTAAATGATTGTATTTAATGCGTATATTAATTTAGGTACTAATCACTACGGCCACCTTGGCCTGGGGTGTTAATTTCCCCGCTCATCTGGTGGTGATAAAGGGCACGGAATATTACGATGGCAAGCTGAAACGTTACGTAGACATGCCGATAACGGACGTGCTTCAAATGATGGGTCGCGCTGGCAGACCGCAATTCGATAATTCCGGTGTGGCGGTCGTCCTTGTGCACGACTTGAAGAAGAATTTCTACAAGAAATTTTTGTACGAACCGTTCCCCGTGGAATCGAGTCTGATGGGAGTGTTACCCGATCACATCAATGCCGAAATTGTTGCCGGCACCATCAAGAACAAACAAGAGTTTCTCGATTACTTAACGTGGACATATTATTTCCGAAGATTGATGAAAAATCCAAAATATTACGATCTGGATATCTTGGAGCCTGATTGTATCAACGAATATCTCTCAAGATTGGTAGAGACCACTGTAAAGTCCTTAATGGATTCACATTGTATCGGTTACGATGAGGTACGATGATTAATCTCATGATTAGCATAATAGTTTACAATAAATGTAACTGATTGCTTTTGATGTGATTTTATCTAGGACGAGCAAATTCTAGTTTCGTTGCCGATGGGTAAGATAGCGTCATTCTATTATATGTCACACAATACGATGTTTATGTTTACGCAATCGCTCGAGGAGAACTTGACGTTGGATCAGTACTTACGTATACTCTGCAACTCGTATGAGTACAACGAGTTACCCGTGCGACATAACGAAGAATTGTTAAATGAGTAAGTTTTGGAAGTGACAAATGGTTCATTTATCCGCTTTTTCGTTCATTGTTTTCATCCTATGCGAATGTTTGATAGGGAACTAGCGAAAATGTGTCGTTACTCTACGAATCAATACGATTCTCCGCATACGAAAGCATTTCTCTTGCTGCAAGCGCATTTCTCGAGGCTGCCATTACCTTGCACCGACTATATCACCGATCTGAAATCAGTGCTCGATCAAGCAATCAGAATAATACAGGTAAGAATAAATTTGATTTCTAAGAAAGATATATGATGTACTAACGCTTTTTATGTGAATTTCATTTTCATTATAATTTAGACTCGATGAACTGACAGGAAAGATGTTTTAGGCAATGATCGACACGGTCGCGGAACGTGGATGGTTAACGAGCACATTAAGGATAATGCAACTGTTTCAAATGATCGTGCAAGCACGATGGATAGATGAATCTGCAATTACGACATTACCGCATATAAAGAAGGAAGATTTGCATTTGTTTTCATCGTTGTCGACGGCACTTCCAATGTTGTGTTCTATCACATGCGACAATTATAACAAACTCGCAAAGATTTTGCTTAAAGGAGAGTATCGGACAGAACAAATACGCGAGGTAATAGAATTAGAAAGATATCTTTCTATAACACCCATTATTAATATAAGAGACGTTAAATTCATATTTAAAAAATCGAAACGCTTATCTTCTAGATACATCAAGTAATTAAAGGGATGCCGATAATATCTGTTGATTTAATGTTAGAGAGTTCTTTGGGCGAGGCGAGGATAACGTTGAAGAATAACGATGACAATTCCATAATTGTTCGACGAAATGAAGAGTGTACATTAACTATTGGGTTGAAAAGAATGAACAATTCTAAAACTTTAAAAGCACACTGTCCAATGTTTTTAAAAGGAAAGGATGAAAGTTGGTTCTTGGTACTAGGCGACATTCGAAATAAAGAATTATGGGCTCTAAAAAGAGTGTCTGGTATAAATAGTCAGCAGAAATATCACCAATTGCAGTTCACTACACCTGACTGCTTGGGTAAACTTATCAACTTATCTGTAATGCATGTCTCGTATCGCTATGAATTTCTTGAAATAAAAATTTGGACATTTATTTTAGGACCGACAAAGTTAACATTCTATTTGATTTCTGACTGCTATATGGGATTGGATCAACAATACAGTATTAGTCTAGATGTAGCGTGCTAAAATAATTTAACAGTAACCAAACATCTAAGACTGAAAAAAAAACAAATGCTATTATATTCAATTATCGCAAATCTTCTCTATCATTGATACAAGGATTATAAGAAAAAAAGTTTATGAAATTGTTAATGTATATACTGACATAAGTGAAAGATGAGATTTGCTATAGTTGTATATGGAGATAATTATGGGATATTTATTGCAAGTTGTGTACAGAAACTTGTATATTTTTCTTCACATAATTTTATTACACGTCTATGAAATATATATATATATGTATGGATTGTTTTTTTTCATACAAATATAAACCTTATTACCTCGGTATATAAAGATAGAAAAAGCAACACGTGCAGGATCAGCTATACGATTTCATGTAATATTTTTGTCACAAATGAGTTCTCTTACTGCGAAATGAATCAGTTGCAGTACATCATTCGTTTCAATTAATGTTTTAGCGAGATGGAATTTTATATCGCAGATCATTTATGCTCTTGAGAAATATACTTTATGCAGGCATTCGTAATATATTAAAAAAAAGAATAAAACAGAGATTATTGTATGTAGATTATATATACTGATCCTTTTTCAAAGTTACATCGTGTTACAGTAATATAATATTTAGCTTCGGTTTATTTCCCCTCCCTCCCCTCTATGCTTAGGTAACAATAGATTATAGAATAGGAAGGATATGAGATCGTTCCATTGCTTTGTATGAAAAGAAAAAAAAAAAAGAAAAAATGTATACATGAATTTTTAATCCTAAGTCTTGTCCAAAACTCTTGTATTAATATATCTATTATGATACAGATGGTTCATACTAAGGGCACAGAAGAGATTTTACAAAATGGTCGCAAATCTAGTAATGCATTTAATTAAATTTAAATCACAGTAAGACGCTGAAATAATGTAAGTAAACTTCGTTTATGTGATATATTAAGTTATATCCAATTAAAGAAATTACAGATTCGATAGTTTCACTTTTATATGAAATATTTAAAAAATAATATTTTTAAATACTCTGCCCTATATATTCAACTATATATTATATATAGTTGAAATATTTTAAATAACAAATATCTTTATAACAACATATATTTTTATAATTCTAGTTTATATCAATCTATATCAACTTAAAAACATTTAACTTTAAAATTGTTAATCCATAACATAGCCTAAACATAACAAAATTGAAAAATTTGTTACAAAAATTATATTTTTAACACAAACAGTACATTTTAAATGTAAATTTAGATATATAAGTTAACGATTTTAATATATTTTTAATTTTAATTTTATAAATGCCGACGATATTCTCTTCTTTGCCAATAGTTTGAAATCTGCTTTCTGAAAAGTGCACATGAAACACACTTTGCTATTAATTTTAAAATAATTTTATCGAGAATCAAAGCAAAGAAATATTTAAGCTCCTTCCCATATTGATATCTGGAAGTACTGAATATCTCTTGTAAGTAGTAAACCGAAATACATTTATGCAAAAGGTTTCGGTGATGGTACATTTCTATCTGTTACATGTAGCGCAAGAATTAAGAAATCGCCCCAGCACCTGCCGCGTTAATAGCCACATAATACAAATAATATTAAAAGTTACAGCGGTTAAATTCAGTGACGTCATATTTTCCTCTTGCATTATAAAATCTCAGCCTAATCTCGTTTAATAATTTATAACTTTACTGTCACATGTTACTGTTAAACATCATTCCACTTTAAGAAAGTGTTTACACTCAGACTGGCCAATGACCATATACTTGAATTATATAGTTATGGTTTTATCACTCGAGAACTAAGGAAGCACTAGCATAACTGACAGAACTGTCATTCATATTGTTACATTGACTACTTTGAGCATATTTCAAAAATTTCAGATTCATTCTTTGACCATTCGTATTTCCTTTAAGACTGTGAATTGCCTGCAAAGTGAGAATACAACATTACCCGAAAGAATTAAAATTTAACTCGCTTATCTACTGATAATTATTTAATAACTTTTTCTTCTTTCTATATTACCTGCAATAAAACGCCAATTGGATGCCGGCCACATATAGTATTACCATATTTTTTAAGATATTCAGTGAACATTGGAGGATTCAAAGTCTCTATAATGTCCATACCCTAATTTAATAAATACATGGAATTAGATTCTGCGATATTTTGGAATTACGAAGAATACAATGATTATCCACCATTCTTACTCAAAGATTTAAAAACATACCATTTTATCGAGATTTTGGATAGATCTGTGTATAGGCCCACATGATCTATCGTAGTAAGTATAGCGAAAACGTTGTCCCCAGTGACAGAAATCTGAAGAAATGACAAACAACGTTTGCGGATCAGCCATATAGGGTGCTAACAGTCTTCCGTAAAGCGCCTCTCTTTCCGGACTCAAAGATCCCACCAAAATTGGGATTATGGTAAACGAGTCCTTGAATCTGTATGAGATACAAATAAAGCAATCATTTTCTATTCTTATTATTTAGTAATAAACAAAGAAATTGTACAAGCCTCGTTTATCTACTATAATTTTTTATGAATATAATTTTCTGATTGTAAGTGTAAGAAAATTAATTTATACATTTAAACATACCCTTCCATAACTTTAGCAATAAACGGCAACTGCATCTCAATGCTATGCTCCTCTTCATCTGTGTTCAGATCCATGCATTCAAAATGACCAGTTTCTTCGAGTTCTCGTCTCACTGTTGAACACACACGCGTTTTAGTGAATTTGATTCGAGGATTGTGTTTTATATATATAAAAAACACTTTTCCATACATAAAATATATTTGTTACAAGTGAAGCATTTTTAAAAAGTGAGAATGACATTATAGCAGAGATAATAAGAACTACATGTAAATACCTTGTTGATCAATATGTAGATCGTATAACGGTGTTCGGTAAATGGAAGCCGAAGATAGGGCACAACCTGGTAATCTCACATGATGAGAAGGCCCTAGAATAAATATCCTACGGCTGCATAACAGCACGTTGCACGGTTCATTTGACTGAGAAATTTGAAAAATTACAAACTAAACTATATATTATAGAGGCTACTTTGTATGTTGAAAATTTTAAATATATTGATGCAATTATTAAACTATTGCAAGAGAGAGAATGAGAAAGAGAGATATTGTCTAGAATGAGGCTTTTATAATTACAGAGACATTATTATGAATACAAAATAAGGTGCAAACAAAATAGACGTTATAAAGACCAAATTTAAAAATGTCTTTATACACATATATATTTTCTAAATTGTAACTAAAAACATTCGTTTGGTCAAATGCTAAAATATAATAACTAACATAATTCACACTTACACGACTACAGGACTAATTTGTCGGTAAGCAAAACCAGCACACGCCCCGCAATAGCTATATCCTGCATGCCTGTAAAATTATACTCTTGTACATTGGTTTCATATATATGTCTCACATGCATATATATCTTGAAAAACTTTAGATAGAAGAATATGTTATACTGGATGATTTACTAACGGGGCAATGATTGCTCTCGCAGGTCCATGGGATAAGTCAGCCGCACTCAACCAACCTTCCAATTGCTTACTCAATTCCGAACCTATGGCATGTGGAGGTATGATTTTATGACAATATGCAGGTCGAAGTTTGTATTACATGATTGTACATAGATACATGTGTGAACATGTATTTGTTATATGACAATTATAGAATTCCACCTTCAATGTTTTATATATACTTATCACCTGCATGCACTCATATATCACATGCAGTATTATGTGTAGGGTGTAATGAGAGTAAGCGAGATAAAAAGAAAGAATGTGCATGTATGCATATTTCCATAAAGGTAAATTATTAGATTTAATTTTAATTTTTTCATTCACCGTAGTATCGTCGTGTTCTATTTTTATACTTAATTAATTAGCGAATTAATACATTCGCTAATTATTGAGATAAATCTTTGCATAAATTCATTCATCGGGATTTGGATCGAGGATAAAGTCGTCGACGAGCGCGAGGACAATAGCGAGAACAATAAGCGAGGAGTGAAATGCATTCTTTGGAGTAAACGCTTACCGTTGTCCGAGTACCAACTACCAGCGTGAGAGGCTCTCCTAATTAATGCCATTTTTGGGCCGAGCGCGTTGTTTCGCTTTCACGTTTCGTACGTAACTCTGGCTTCGCGTTCGACTAGCACTTCATCTAGCGTGAGAGCCTCCGCGAGATCACAAGCGCGAGATAGAAGTAAGTTATATATTTTAATCCAATGTAAAATGTTTATATAAAACGCGTTATCACAAATCCTTGGCTACTGGTCTCTCCATAGATTATTCAGTGATTATGCAGGTGAATGCTAAAGTCGATATATGCCGTCACTGAAACAAAGAGCGCAACATGGCCGATTTGCAATCTCCTTGGGAAAGTTCAGGCGGCGCGATTCTATTGGCTGTCGGGCTGTGCTACGACACGCGGCGAAATTAATTCTTGCGTTAATTTTTCCCTGGAATATTTATTCTTTAATGATAACGTTTCAAATATATTGTAGTTTGACGCAAAAGAATTGTGTAAAAGTTTCCAGAATTGTTGATGTGTTTGATGTGTAATTTTTTCTTCGATCGAAATAAAATGCGGACACCTTCTTGCGATCATTCGCGCTCCGCTCCATTTTTTTCGGAGTTACGTCGTTTGAGAAGAATGATTCAGAAACTTCATTCGAGTGAAATTTCTATTCTTCTATCCTTATTTAATTCTCAGTAAGTAACAAAGATAGAAAGATAGAAATTTTACTCGAGTGAAGTTTTTGAACGTAGCCCAGATTTATTTATTTCATTTGCATTCTTTAACATATTTTTTGCATGTGAAACAGGATTAATATACATATATAGTAGTAAACATATGTTTAGTCGGTGAAAAAGAGTTTTTCGTTTTTTAACGTAAATATATGGAAAAAGATCTGGAGTTGTGGAAGAAAGAAGTTGAGAGAAAAGAATGATTGGGGCCCCAAGGGCCCGGAGGTAACTGAAGAGTGTTGATATTATCGACTATATAAATTTTTCGATTATTAACATAAATATCTGAATTCAGTTCTTCTGATTTTCAAGTTTCTATCATTGTGCATATATTTTATAAGTAAAAATGCTCATTTACGAAATAAAGAAACTTTTTCTCCTACAATTATCACTCAATGGATAATCGAACTCGAATGATAATAATAAAATTGCAGTTTTTAATTAAAATTAAATGAAAATATCATATTCCTGAACATACATAAATGTTTGCGAAACAACAAGATAATAATAAATGATAAGATACGGCCCAAAGACCCAATCGCGTTCGAGCGCGGTTATCGGTTTCGCATTTTTTTTTTCGTAATTTTCGAATTCCCCAGAAAATCCCCTAGAATTCGAAGAAATCGCCAGTCAAATTCGAGACCGTCGGCGTTTTGTCGCGGTGCCTCGGTAGCGCGAATATTTTCGCGCGGCAAAACGTTAGGAAGAGAATGTGGAACGGTCTCGCGGTGGATATCAGGCGCGCGACCGGCGCGACAAGGCCAATCGCGCGCGTCGCGTCTCGCGGCCTCGAGGATTCGTCCTGGATATAGGAATATATTCCTACATCCATAGGATTCGCCGACCACGCGCGCGCGACAGCTCGCGCGCGCAACTTCGGGTCGCTCGCTTGAGCACGGTCGTACAGATTTGTTAACATGGCAGACGCTCGGGTCTCTAGTGTTGTTTAAGTTCGTGAAACTGCGAGTGACAAAACAGTGGGTCCTGTTACCGAAGGGCCCTGTGATGTATATGAGATTTTGATCGGCGCACGTCCCCCCGCACGTCCACGTGCGAATTCGCGGTTTAGCGCGCGCACAAGAGAGAGAGGCAGAAAGTGCGAGTGACCAAGCCGCGGGCCGTCCGTTCGGGAAACGCGCGAGAGACTCCTCGCCGAGAGTCTCTGCCAGCATCGCCAACCAACCTCGACAACGAGAGGCAACCGCGACGACGTCTCCGTGCGCGCGCGCGCGCTCGCGCGAGGAAGAGAGAGAGCCGAGCGAGCGAGCGAGAGAGAGAAGGAGCAAGAGAGAGAGAAAAGGAGCGAGCGACTGTTTTTCTTTTTTTTTTTTAAACATTCGTCCACTTTGTTTATCATCGCAAACACGATGGAATTCGCTGCGTCGTGATACGCAGCCGGTGACGCTCGTCCCAGGTAGGTCCGCGTTGCCCCGCGCTTTTCTCCTGCGTTATTTTGACGTCTTGCGCACTGTATAACCTTTCGCCCCCTTTGTGCTTGTCAGTCCCGTTCTCCGATAGCGCGGGCGATTCGCGTCGATCCGTCGAAGCGGCTGCTCGCGGATCTCCCTCGATTCGCGCGCGGCGACTCGCGGCTACGTTCGCGGACAGATTTTAGGTTTCTCTCACAGCTTCCGCGAGAAATGAACGAGGGAACTCGTATGCGGAGTTTCGTTGTTGTTTATATGCCTCTGCAAGGTAGAGCCAGCGTCAGTGGTCGACTGTACTCTCGTGTCCGCTGTGGGATCTCTGCGTTTCATTGCGTCTTCCCTCTAACGGATTGTATGGGACGCGGGATAGAATTAGGTTCGACGTGATTAGATGCATACCGAAACGTCAGATTAGAAATAAATCGTTCGTTTTTAAATTGTTACTTTGAATTATGGCTACATATGCGCCGAGCATGTATTCGCATGTGAGGAGAAAATATATGTAATTGTTGTGATTGTTGTAAAGATCGCAATGAAGATCTGTTTACAGTAAAACTGACATTGATCAGATACATTCAATAGATAGGCTGATGTGTACATTCAAATTTCAACGATCGTTACGTAGGCAAAGTCAGAATTCTTACTATAGGCATATTTGTTTCATTATGTGTGCGTCAGACGTAAGAAACTTATGTTTGTGCGTTATGCTTTCTTAGAAGTTAGAAGGTTGTATCTCATAAAAGTAATTTTTTTGTTATCAGGAGGTGCGTTATCGTCTCTGTACTACAATTTAATGTAACTGTCACAGAAAGCCTGCGATAAGGAGAAGGTGAGACATACGGTATATTTTGATAATCGTCGAATACTCATTGAAGCAGGAATTAATCGAGATTCTTTCTGTTGCAGGTTTACGAATGGTCACAGATTTTTTTTTGTCATGGATCATTGGCGATTCCATGAAATCAGAGACTTTTCGAGTGTTATACTAGAAAGAGTAAAGTGGACGTGCTAATCGAACTCTGCGAGATAAAAGTGCATGGTGTGCCTGCTTGCGGGCAAAAACATTTTTTAAATAGTAGTGCCATCGGGCTATGGCCAACCTGAACTTTGAACAGCCGCCACGCAGTATTGCGAACGCAAGTCTCACTTCACGCGCAGCCGGCGGTGGGGGGGGTTTGAACAGCGCGGCCCTTGCGGGTCATGTCACGCCTACCTCGGGCATGTTCTCAGGCTCGTCTGCAAGCACTTCGAGTACCAACTCAGCGATAGTCGCCACTAACGTTTATCCCGGAGCATCGGGCTCTGGCGCCGGACAGAATCAGCAGCAGCAGCAACTCTCTCCTATGGGCAGTAGAGGACTGTTTGGGCAGAGAGCTTTTACTGACAGACGTACGATGCCTGCTCTTGGGTTAGTATTTCTCTTCTCACTATGTATATATTTCTCTTCCTTTCTCGCTTTCCCCTATCTCTGCAATCATCACCATCTGTATTGCAGAGCTTCGAATCCAATGGGTAGTATGGGCAGTTTCGGAATACCTCCAAGTCGCAATTACGGATCTCAAGGTGCGGTTAATAATTTCCACTCTGTTTTTGGGAGTGGAGGCGGTGGAGACACGAGTACTCCACCTCTATTAGATCTCTCGGAGTTTCCCTCCCTAACAAATAGAGGTCAAGGTGATTCTATGCCGCAACCTAGTCCCATGCCAGGGAAACAGCCTTATGGTTAGTGCCGAAAAGATGTTAATACAAAAGCAGACTTTTTTTTTAATGCACATCGTAAACCAATCATGTATATTACAATGCACCATATTTGTGATTCGAAAATCAGTCTTTTTCTTTTTGCTTAGAAAGTTTTCTACGTAATTTCATGAAAATTTACTTTTTATAACTTATTTTACATTTCAAGCAAAACGAGCAATCATACTTGATTAAAATCTTAAAATAGTATAATACAGCTCTTATAATAGTACATATGTGCGTTATAGGCCTTTCCAAATATTTAACGTAGGTAATTCCTAAGATCGTTTTGCTGACGTAAATTTTATTTGCGTATGTTACAGTTGGAATGGTAAAGCAACCAACATCCGAGTCGAGCGAATTTACCATGAGCTCAGAGGATTTTCCGGCATTACCGGGAACGCAGAATCGAGAAGGTCCATCACCTGGTGGCAGCATGTCTGGTGATAAGAATATACCTGTAGGACTTGGTCCAGAAATCGGGCAGGATGTGTTACAGGCCAACAGAGCACCTGGATCTGAGAAATCTCAGTCTTCTAAAAGAGGCATTCAAACATCGCCCGATGGTAAAATTACACATTTGTTTAACGAGCTTATCATCTTGATTAAATGCGATTAGATTTCGTCAGAGTTTAATTGTTATTATAATTATTATGCACACAGGCAAGGTGACGAACATACCTGCAAGCATGGTAAAGGATCAGTTCGGCATGGTTGGACTTTTGACGTTTATCAGAGCGGCGGAAACAGATCCGAATTTAGTGTCGCTGGCGTTAGGACAAGATCTTACTGCGTTAGGACTGAATTTGAATTCGCCAGAAAATCTTTATCAGAATTTCGGTGGCCCCTGGGCGGAAACTCCATGTCGACCGCAGGATATAGATTTTCACGTACCACCGGAATATCTTATAAATGCCGCGATCAGGTACTGTAATTTTCCAACGCATTATCTAATTTGTCATTAAAGAGCTGTCTGCACTGATAAAAACTACAATTATATTTTTGTTGCGTGAGGTGTTTCTAAATCTTAGATACCAGAGGCAGATATTAGATGGAAGTTGTTATCAAGAGATAGATATTATCAAAAAAATATTAAAACGAAATAGTAATTAAGTAATATAATACTTAGCGTAGAGATAAAACAGTTGCTATTATCGTATCCGTAAATAGAATCGTTATTTGTAGCATAATATGTATATTATTGTATATCAACTATTTTATCAACAGAATTATAAATTTCCTCTATTTATTTTATAGGGATAAGCTAGCGCCAGTTAAACTAAATCGATATAAAGATGATCTACTGTTTTATATGTTTTATACAAATGTTGGGGATGTATTGCAATTAGCTGCTGCGGCGGAATTGTAAGTAAAAACAAAATTAATTTTTATACTTGGAAATATTAGCGTAATTACGTGCGATGCTTATCTCTTCTTTGTATGTGTGTATAAAGATACAGCAGAGAGTGGCGATATCATATGGAGGAGAAAGTTTGGATAACGCAGGCACCAGGTTTGGGAATTGTAGAAAAAACGTCGACATATGAACGTGGTACTTATTATTATTTTGATGCGCAAAACTGGAGAAAGGTAGCTAAGGAATTCCATTTGGATTATGCAAAACTAGAAAGTAGACCTCATCTTCCTTCGAACTTTCACCAATCTCAGCCTTGACTACAGGTGCGTACTCAATTTTATTCCCTCTTTTTCTTTTACATGCATGTATTTATACATAACGCACACACATACATTTGATTCAAATATCGATACAAATGAATAGAAAAGAAGCTCGAAGCTTTCAGTATCACAGTTCCACATTACTACTGCACTTTCCAATTGCTTCTCTGTATTCTTCTCTGCAATTGTTCTGCAACAAAAAGCAATAGAGATAATCCTTAGATTGTAATAGAGATTATATTATCTGTTCTAGACTTGTCTGCAGACCATTGTGCTGTCTTTAAGCTGGAAACGAATCAGCTATTGTATAAATGAACAAATTTAATAATCTTTAATAAAAACATAAAATTTGAAGAGTAATAAAGGAAATTTTTTAATCGATAAATTAGATACCTTCGCCTCGCTATCGATCATAATTCATTATCGATCATCATTTTCAACATCAACACATTATAATTATTATTTAATAACTTACCATAATAATATTGTTCCATTCGTAATTGATATTGGATTATTCATGATCTTTCGTACATAGGAAAGTTATAATACACATCTTAATCTTAATTTTTCCGCTTGCATCGCGAGATTAATTACATCGTCTGTAGCATTTATGACAAAATGTTCAATGTAATTTCGACTGTTTTTCTCACAATCTTCTAAGAAATACCTAAGTGGAGAAAATCAATAATTATGTTATCAAGTACTTTTAATTTCCTTGATTTACTAATTCAAATTAATTTTCAAATGTACCTATAATTGACCATTACGCCACAACTATTTGCCACTCCACGTGGCGAAGGGTCAGCCATCCAATTTATTCGCCACATTACAGCTCCGTTGCGTAAATGAAAATTAGCTACGCAAAACGAATATACATTGTGAAGAATTTATTTATTTCGCGTTTTTAATTTTGCTTAAAAAAATGTATTTATATAATTTGTGTATTATGATTGATTATAAAAGAAGAAAAGTAATATGGTGGAACATACCGACCGTATTTAAAGCATAGCCACGTCTTTTTTCTTTATACAAGTACCATGCGCACGTTCGAAGAAACGGTTTTTTTAAAAATTCTGACAGTTGCTTGTCTCCTGTCCATAACGAAGTGCCTAGAATCTTTTTCAAGGCTGATATTACATTTTCTGTTTGTAAAATATCTTTTGCAATTTTATATTCTTGAGTGGTAAATATAAATGCCGTATCTATGGAAGAAATATATTTATATTATTTGTATATTCTTTTTTTTCAATAATCAGAATTACCTTGTTTTAATTTATCAAGTAGCCAAGCTCTAAAATTTGGTATCGGTGATAAGCTGGACAATTGTTGTATAGCTGGAAATTCAGTCATGATCTCACTGACCACATTTTTTATCAAATAATTACCAAGTTCAATTCCCTGCAACAAAAACATATTACATATTAATTTTTGTAACGCAGAATTTGAGTAGCTGTAATTTATCTAATTTAAAATTCTTAATCAATTAAAACTTCTATTGCAAATCAGTTACCTGCAATCCTTTCTGAGTAGATACTATAGAATAAAATATTGCTGCTTTTATCTTCGATTTGTCTTCCTCTAGAAATGTTACACATTTTTTTGGACTTCCTAGAATTCTAGTTTCAGCTTCTTCAATACCCTTTACACTATCTGTAATATATAATACAGAGATATATTGAAAAATGTACTAGTTACTCTTCTCTTTCTTTTCTAAAACAAATTCTATTCTAAAGTAAATTTTATTGCCTGGTATAACCTGGGATAATATCACATAATGCTGTATGCAATACGACAATAGGTTCTCTTGGCATAGATGGGTGCATAAATATGTAACATCTTCTATATGGCCCAACTCTGCGTTTCAAGTCCAACCAATTTCTTATGGGATGTATAGCTTCGTAATCGGAGACCTTTAGAGTAGCAAAGGAAGAAAAGAATACAGACAGAGAAATCAGACAGAAATGTGACAGATGTAATTGCAGAAATAAAATATTGAAATTATAATTACTTTTTGCAATATATCGCATGCGCTCTGCCAAGTTATTCGTTCCATGTGTAAGAAACCAACGGAAAACCAAAGTAAAAACAAATCTCGCAAAGTGTGATTTAGTTGCTGTATTATTATATTTTCATCGGCATCTTTTACTTCTGACATTAGCTCCTAACAAAAGTACAAATAATAGTCGATAAAAATAAAAATTTAATCTACTCTCTCCAAAACAAATTTCATTTTTAATTTGTCAATTTAATCACAATGCAGATTATTCACAAGTATTGATAGCGCAAAGATCTCTTTATTTTGCTTACCAAAATGTCAGTTCTTAGATCAACCAAGAACTTTACGCCATGCTGCAATCTTCCTATGATAACAAATAACCAGTGATAAGCGGGTGTAAGTACATCCTTCAAAGTTCTCTCATGGACAATTATTTGTCGTTCATTTTCAGGCTAGAATAAAAAATATATGAAATATAGACACTTTGTACAAGTGCGACATATTTAATAAAGGCTAGTAAAATCTTTTGCAAGGCAATAACAAAGAAAAAAAAAATACATTTGCCATTTTTAACATTGCCGATATGTTATAAAAATCGATGTCTCTCGAATGTGTAGTTTGATTAGAGCGTTGCATATAACTCACAGAAAACAGTATACCTCGGTGCAGACCAATCTCTTGGCCACTTGGCATATGTCGTCGTGTTGTACGGCATACCGCGAAGCTAACGTGCGTAAAATCCGCTGGCGATTATCCTTGTTGCTTTCGGTATATCTAACACACAGCGCACGTGCTTTGTCCTGTAAACATTTTTTTTTTACATACAATTTCTGTGAAAAGAACATATAGGAGACTGCACTTTTATATCGTACAGTTAAGAAATAGCTCTAGGTGTAACCTCTACGATCCAGTTGCTGATCTTTGTGTCTTTGAATCTAAAAATTTCCCGCAGTTCCTCGTCCACGGGTAACGCGCTGCTCGTTTCGACATGTAAACTGGATGACGTTCCATACTCGCGTTTGACGTCGCCCATCGGTTGTGTGGTTGCAAATTTTAATTCAGTCGCGAGTCTGCAACGACGAATAATCGGTAGAAGCTCGAAGACGAGTTTTCCTAACATCGTAAGCCTGTTATATCTATCAATTATTTCGAGATGAATTAGAACAGATATTAGATACTTAATTTTCAACAGGTGTCACGTACTCACACGTATATGAATCGGAAATGCAGGATGTGATATCAGCTGATATGACTTTTCACATTTTTACCATACATTTCTTTGGCTTTGTAGGTAAAAACGTAATTGTTTACATTGGGTATCCATTTCAAATATGAGATGCGTGGATCATTGGATAATCGAAAAATATTTCAATCTTATGGAAATCGTGTGATTGTTAAAATTTAAATGGTTAATCCATAATAATGTTTTGTAAACATGTATAAGTATATGTTTTAGGGCCGGTTTTTCCAACTTCTTGGTAAGCTAATTAAATCATAATAAAATAATAATCATACTTACATAATAATAATAAACTAATAATATAATAATAATAATCATACTTAAATTAAATCATAGGTCTGTTTTTGATTTACCTTTAAATTAGACAAGTTCAGACGTATGATTTAACTATTAGTTAATTTATCAAGAAGTTGGAAAAACCGGTCCTAAGACCTGAAATTATTCAATTTTAATTTACACCTGCAATTTTATTACTATCATCCAAGTTTGATCATCCATAGTCGAGTAAAAATGTATTTTTAGGGCAATATTTCAAATTTTTGTGTCATAAATATGCATTCTTCCTTATCAAACATATGTAAAATATTCAATCACGATTAAAAACTATTATAATTACTCAGATATGTTTGTAATCGTAGATAAATTTATAATCATAGTCGATATATTATCTATCTTTGAGAAATAGATTCCAAGAATCCAGTCCGCAGATCCAAGGACAGATGCCGCTAGAGAATCTCGCGCTATCTGGCAAAGATTGGCAACTGACTCCTCCTTTTCGATAGAACGAGACATCCCGATAGCACCCTCCGACCACTCACATCGGCTGATACCTAGGAATTTTCTGGTCAACTACCAATCAGAAAGTTTTGCATCAAATTGGCCAATTGGCGCGGCGGGCCATCGGATCCCGCTCGATAAAACAATTGAACATTGGATCCCTGGGCAAAATGGCGATTCAGTGAAGCATCAGCATCGGGCGTGGGAGGAGGAACCATTGAGGAAGATCCGTCGTCAGTTGTTTTCTCGATGAACGCCGGAGTGGATTGAAAGCGATCGCGAATGTGACGCGCCCCGATAATAACAACGTACAGAATGCACACGGCGCGCTTTTATTGCCATCTCCTTTGGGGCGTTTGGTGTTTCTTACAAGGTGACAAACGCGTGCTCGGATTACGCCACATGAAAGACGTTTCCCCATTCTGTCATGTCAATTTGTCATTGTTATGTCGATATTTCCTCTATTCTCTCCACTTCCGCATCAGTCTCTGCATATATCAATCTTCTGTTTATAGATAGTCTGTCGGTTGCGATAAGCATGTAGAATTATAGGTTTTTTAATCGTGTATTTTTTTTTCCTCAGTTACTGCCAGGGACTATGTTAAACTGTCACACGACGGGCCAGTTGTGTTGGGCGGGACGATCACTTTTAGAGCGGATTTGTATACGGAGGACGGCGACCGACCGAGAGGGACTTTCCATTATGAATGGAGGGAAGATTCGTCAATGAGACGAACATATAAGGTTATAATTACATCACGATGATGCGTTACGCTATAATAACTAAGTTGTTATTTGAAATTGTTACTTTTAATCATATACAGCTAGCTGTTTTATTTATCCTTTGATGTAAAAGGTTTTTTTAAATTTAGAGCTACATGTATACTATTTAATAATATTTAATTTTGTGGTTTTGTCATGGATCGTTTATATTTTCTTATGCCAATATTGTAAATTGTTTCATATAACATAACTTTTCAGAGTCCAGATACATCAAACACTACAACATTTTGGAGTATAAGTTATCCACGCAAAGGCATCATTCCTGGAAATTATATGGTGGAAGTGGAAGTTTCCTATCTTAGCTTTTCATTTTTCTGGAAACTTGATGCTAGTGCTCATATGGAATTTGAGATTTCTGGTAAACTTTGTTAAGAGAATTCCTCTCATTGCCTTTTTTCTTCAAATGTCACATCTTATCTTTATTAATCTTTTAATTTCAGAATGTCTCAATGGCAATATGACTATAAAACAGTCTAATAAAACTGTAGCAGGAGACTACATTTCCTCGACAAACGAGACAAAACTGATGATAGACATTCGTAAGGGAGATTATGACTTTATAGCACAGAAAGCAACAGCGATAGCGACCTATTGGTTTATCGATTGCAAGTATTATGGCCAGACGAATGATTTCACTTTCGTTTACAATTTTACAAGTTCTGGCTTAACGCATGACATAGGAGCTTTAGTGATCGCTTCGTATGATCCACCAACGACCACAACCACCACACCGATACCTACAACTACGGCCATACCTGATAACGTGACAACAGTCGCGTCAAATATTACTACTGCGAGTTCCAATGGGACTCATGTTGCAACCGTAACATTACCAACAATCGTTACAACTGCAAAGCCTACGACAACTGTACTTCCAATTGACACAAACACGATAGATGCTGTCAATATGTCGTTGCCGTATATTTGCTCAAACGGATCTCTTATTCCACCGGATCCTAACAAAACATATGGATATTTTGAGAAGAAGATCCATGTTCGTGGTTAGTTGGACATGCAATTAACATTTTAGAGAAAGAGAATTAGTCGGAATTACTTCATAACTAAATATACTTTTGAATTAATATTGATTTAATTTATAATTTTTCATGAATATCTTTAGCTCCTGTGTCAAATATCTCGGTGGAAGGGACGAATTGGATCCAACCATGGGATATGTTATCTTTGAATGTGACCTGCAAAGGGTCAGGCCCGTTTTCCAAGTGTCTTCAATTTCACCGTGGAAAGTACAACGTAACGGGAAATGAAACGTGTGACAATATAGAACCTCTACACTTTTGCAACTTTTCCATTGTCCATTATTTCCTCGAGCCCAGCGTCTACACAATATTAATCATACTAAACAACGAAGTTAGTTCACAGATTTATCCACTAACAATAAACATTTATAAAGGTAAGTTTCTGTCTATTAAAATACATTAACTATTACTTTCCTATTGTAATTTAGACGCAATTACGATAATATTTGCGTTTAATATTCTTACAGTTACAACAAAACCGCAGTTATCGGTTATCATAGTGCCAGTCTCTTGCTCAGTTGTTGCTGTGGTGCTGATAGTATTTGGCGTGGCATATTACATTCAAAGCAGAGCAAGATTCACGATAGAAGTCGCGGATTTTGATTTTGGGCAAAGTAATCCAGAGATGGAGTATAAAACGTTTACGGAACGTTTACGCGACTCGTTCAATAACACTGTAAGACTTGGCAGCAAACGGCTAAGCGTACGCTATTATGGCAGCATGAATTAAAACATACAGGCTGTGCGAAGCTACGTCTATCACCATCTAATCTTTCTGTTACTTTTAAATGCAGTATGATCTATTGTTTTTTTTCGTTTCATGTTTTGGTTAATACATTTAACTTCTGTTTGATTATCGCAGATTTAGGCTGATTAAAGTGGAAAAAAAGAAATTAGATCAGTCAATACGAAAATCTTTCATTGAACAATTTTTTCCGCTTTTATCATAAAAGATTTGTACCGGACAATTATTAATTTCTTGTTTTTTTCTAGGGATATAAACCATTAAGTAATCCACAAACGCTCCAGTGATGCGTGAATGATAAGCAACGTTTTTAAGAGCTACACTAAATTATAACAAAAATTTCTGCGAGAAACGGGCGGTAACGAGTAATGCCAAGCAGAAATATCCAGCAAGTTCGACAACACTATTAATGAAGAGACGTCGAATGTTGTGGTAATAGATATTGAGCAATTTCGTTTAAAAATAAGCGGCGGTTGTAAAAAAGAAAGAGAAAGAAGACAACGTTGCACGGTAATTAACCAACTAGCGAATGATCAAATTGAGATTGTACATAGATGATGAAGTTACGGTGTACATATAGGCTGTGAATATAGTACGCAATGGTGTATTAGAGTCGCTCTTAACATAATACATAGAGGAATTTGATATTTTTTTAAAATCGCAACAGGAGTTGTCTCAACTTACAACTTTTTTTTATAATTTGTCATGCGTTATTGTTTTCTATTGTTATTAGCGATTGTAACACTTTGTCTTGCATGTTATGGGATAGTGATGAATTTAAGAGAACAGTATACATAATTTACATAATATTTTTGCACACACGCGCGCGCGCGAGCGTATAGAAATCGCTAATATGGGGCTTTATTGAAAAGCATAGTAAAATTACGTTCGTATTAAGAAATTTTTTAAATATATATTACATTGTAATTTATTATTGTAATTAACTAATAGATTTTTTCAAAAGATTTCAATCTGAATAGACTGTTTAGATGAAATTTCTTTATAGATGAAACACAAGACATTAAACTAGAGGAATTACTTCTGGAAATGTAATAATCTCAGTATTGTGGCATAAGAATAATTATTTATCTGCTATCTCTTTAATAAAGAAAAAAGTTAATGGACGTTATGCTGTGTTACCGTTTCTGCATTATCGTCATTTGGGGGATCGTTACGGTATCGATGCGTTGAGCTTGTTGCTTATGTAACGTGTTAAAGTTATTGTAATAATATTGTAATATATATATATATATACATATATATATCTTCATTAAAATAATTTTAATTTTTATACATATAAGACATAATGTAAACAGCGTTTTAATCAAGCATTCAACTATTGATCGATATAACGATTATAATTAAGATTGAAATATTAATAAATATAGCGAAGACGTGAAAGAATTTTAAATGAAATGTTTAAATAATTTATTTTACATTTTATAAAAATATGTATTTTTTTCTGTTCCATATTACGCTGTATCTATAAATTTGCTCATGCAAGATAAGTTTGGGCAACAAAAAAGTAAAAAAAAAAAAGATTCACAAAGTATCACAAATGGCTCTCATTTTAAATATAAAAAAGATGTAACAATGCAAACTTTCCATGCTAGGTATTGTCTACTTTATCGATTTGGGCCGACGTTAATTTTCTAGCTTGCGTTAAATCACGCGGAACTCGCGTGAGTCGACGGTGCTTTCTAGGGATATCTATCTAGGCGAAAGAGGTGAACCCTCTTACGCAACGCCGATGGTCCATGGCGACATTCCGCTGGGAAGGGAATATCAACATGGCGACGTGTGCGGTAAATTCGGCTAGTCGCGCCCTGTCGCGGTGTCTTTACGTCGCATGGTGAGTGTTCGTTGACGCGCGCCGTGCGTGCAAACCCGAGGCCTCGAAAGGGCTCGTCTGTGAGGTGCAGCCGCGGAGACACACGTCGCGCCGAGAACGCGTGCCCTCGCACGTGGTGCCTGGTGACCGCGAGATCGGGAGCGCGCAACGCGGCCACGATGTCAGTCAGCTACGCGAGGATGAAGTCGTGCCACGAGGCGTTGTCGCCGACGGCGCCGACGTCGCCGGCGTCGTCCGCGTCGCCGACGTCGCCGACGAAATCGGCAACGCCGTCGCCGACGATCCCGCCGAGCAACGCGCCCAGGCGTGCCGGCGACGAGGAGGACTGGCAGATGCAGCTGGCGTTCTGCAAGCCCCGTCACAACGCCACGATCGAATATGTCAATTGTATCAGTCAGACTTGGCGGATGAAGGAGCGGGTGCGTACGCAATAACGACTGACCGAAGCCCCGATTAGATCGCGATATTTGGGATGGAGATAATCGGGGAGAAAGAGAGAGGCGACTCGCGCAAATGAATCCTATCTCGATCCTGTGTGATGTGGCATGTGTTTCTTCTTGTAGATGAAAACGGTGAGCGTGGCTCTGGTGCTGTGCCTGAACGTTGGCGTTGACCCTCCGGACATTGTCAAGACTCAGCCGTGCGCTCGCCTCGAATGCTGGATAGGTAATTAAGTGGGACAGTTTATTTACGTTTCTCTCTCCCTAGCGTTATGTAATTGCGACTTTGAGGTTAGGTGTGTGTATTGCGTGCCGAGTAATTCGGCTTGGCTGCGACGTACGCCAGTACGTTAGCAAAATGAGAAAAAAAATCAGATACATACGGGATAGAAGCAGAGATTTGTAGAGAGACGTTTGACATTTATATTTGATACTTTACTTACAATTAGTATTTGGAATATAGGATTGTTTATAATATAATTGACTTTCATACTAATTTAATTCAAGCTCTGGGATGTTAAGAAAAATAATTTTTTTTTGCTACAATTGTTATTTTAATTATTATAAATAGAATCATATGTGTAAGAATTTTAATATGTATTTATCATATATAAAGTATCTATACGGAATAAAGCTTTTTGGTTCCTTATAAAGCAATTGTAAATAATGATTGAACAGTACATAAAAATGTGCAAATTATGACAAGTGTACTTTCCCATATATATAACTACAATATATTTGAATGCAAAATCGACTGATATATTTTCAGATCCTTTATCGGTGAGTCCTCAAAAAGCTCTCGAGACTATAGGTTCGAATTTGCAAAAACAATATGAGCGATGGCAGCCAAGAGCCCGCTATAAACAAAGTTTGGATCCAACTGTCGAAGAAGTTAAAAAATTGTGTACGTCTTTAAGGCGAAATGCCAAAGAAGAAAGAGTTTTGTTTCACTATAATGGACACGGAGTGCCCAAACCTACTACTAATGGTGAAATATGGGTATTTAATAGGGTCAGTACAAGAAGTTGATATAAATGAATGAATTTATCATATCTGATGCAATGTTAATAGTAATAATAATAATAATGGTCTACTTTTATAGACATATACACAATACATTCCATTGTCGGTATACGACTTGCAAACTTGGATGGGAGCGCCTAGTATTTACGTATACGATTGTTCCAATGCAGGTATTATAGTAGAATCTTTCCAACAATTTGCCGAACAACACGAAAAGGAGTACGAGGTAAAATTGGTATATAAATTTCTTCAAAGATTATAAATATTAAGAAAGAAATGTAATTATTAAATAAGAGAATTTGTTATAGATGGAAAAACAACAAAATCGTGCAACCGGCGTAACGTGTCCTGCAGCACCATGTTATAAGAATTGTATTCAATTAGCAGCATGTGCGGCTAATCAGATTTTACCTATGAACCCGAATCTACCTGCAGATATATTTACGTCTTGCCTCACTACACCTATAAAAATTGCAATACGCTGGTAAGAATTTTTAACGTAAAATAATTAGTGTATATCTGATATATATATTATATATATATTTTTCTGTTTTATATAGGTTTGCTATGCAGCCTACATCCAAATTGGTTCCCAACATATCGCTTGATCTCATTGACAAGTAAGATCATATGAGATTTTTATTAAATTTCATTGTTCTGTAGAGAAAAACAGTCTATAAATATTTTTGTACACATGGTCTAGAATTCCTGGGCAATTAACGGATAGGAGAACAATGTTGGGCGAGCTTAATTGGATATTTACCGCCATTACCGATACGATAGCATGGAATACCTTACCAAGAGGTAAGAGATTTCGGCTACAAGTTTATTGATGCAAAATAAAAGTATGAACAAATTATAAAAATGTTTTACTTATAGATTTGTTTCAAAGATTATTTAGACAAGATCTATTAGTTGCCAGTCTCTTCAGAAATTTCTTGCTAGCAGAAAGAATACTTCGTTCTTACGATTGCACGCCAGTTTCTTCTCCGAAATTACCACCAACTTATCAGGTAAATTAATTTATCTTGATATAAAAGAATATGTTTACTATAACGTTTAAATATACGAAAATGTTTAATGTTGCTTGCGTTTAAATTTGGAATAAAATGATTAATAATGTCTCTATATTTTTTTAGCATCGTATGTGGCAAGCTTGGGACATGGCGCTTGATCTATGCTTGGCACAATTGCCAACCGTTCTGGAAAATGAAGACCGATATGTGCATTCGTCGTTTTTCGAAGATCAACTCACAGCTTTTCAAGTATGGCTCAATTTAGGATCAAAAAATCGCAGTCCGCCTGAACAGCTCCCAATTGTCCTCCAAGTGCTATTGAGTCAAGTTCATAGATTGAGAGCGTTAGAGTTACTAGGACGTTTTCTTGATCTCGGTCCGTGGGCTGTGAATCTAGCACTTAGCGTCGGCATTTTTCCGTATGTTTTGAAATTATTACAAAGCAACGCCAGAGAACTTCGACCCCTGCTTGTTTTTATATGGGCAAAAATTCTAGCGGTGGATAATGTGAGTCCTTCACTTTCGCATTGTTAGCCATATAATGTTATGCATTATATATAGATTCTAATATTAAATGTGATTTTCTCAATTGCAGACTTGCCAAGCAGACCTTGTGCGCGATGGCGGTCATAAATATTTCTTATCTGTGCTGCAGGATACTTCTATCCCGGTAGCTTATATATTATATTTAATTTTATCCGGTAATTGTGCCCGGACTACAACGGTTAAAATTTCTCGTAACGAAAGTACGTTTAATAATGATTCCAGAGCGAGCACAGAACATTAGCCGCGTTTGTATTAGCCAGTATTGTAAACGATTACCGACCGGGTCAAGTGGCCGCAAATCAGGGTAGTCTTGTTTCAATATGTTTGGAACAATTAGGAGACACAAATGCTTTGCTAAGGCAATGGCTTTGCTTGTGCCTAGCGCGACTCTGGCATAATTTCGATAAGGCGAGATGGTGCGGTGTCAGGGATATTGCTCATGAAAAATTATTCACCTTATTAAAGGATCCCGTCCCAGAGGTGACTGTATATATATATAATAATTGCATATAGCTTATACGAATTTGCAGAATTGGACTTGTATCTACATATAAGAGTTATATCGATTTATATATTTCACTTTTTATTTATTTATTACTTTATAACGCCATATTTATTTTATTTTATAACAAAAAGGAATTTATTATTTAATTTTTTTATAGAATATATAATTTTTTATTTCTAACATGAATTTTATATAGTATAATGAATGTTTTCTGACAGTTTTATTATAACGTTATGTATGAATTTAGAAATTTTAAAGAATTATTATTTGATATAGGTGCGGGCAGCTAGTGTATACGCATTAGGCACATTTATAAACAGTGTTACGACCAGAAGTGAGCACGCGAATAATATCGATCAAATTATCGCTATGACACTTATTAATACAGTTTCTCACGATATGTGTCCATTGGTTAGAAAAGTAAGTCAGAATTGCAATTTGAAATTAAACACTGGCAAATTATCGACAAATTATTACAAAATTCTTTATGCAGGAATTAGTTGTGGCTCTCCAATGGATGGTGCTACATTTCGAGAATTCCTTCGTTACGCTAGCCATGGCCGAGGAGAACAGCCGAAAAGATCTCGTCGTAGAAACTCTGTCTCCATTCAGCGGTATGAGACGCATTAGCTCACGCGACAGATTGAAGATGTTGTCCCCTAATAATACATACGCCGTAGATATGACCGATGGATTTGGATCACAAGACCGTATCAAGAGGGTATCGTCTTCGTCGTCCATTAGCAGCTTAGGTAAGGAGTGTTGATTTTCGAAAAAATTTGAAAATCAAATAATACTTTCTGTCTGAGCACTGGATCGAACAGTTATCTGCATTGATTCTTTCGTGTGTCAGGTAATAATTGGGAGTTCGTGAGGAAACCTTGCGAGTCACTTGGTAATAATGATTGGAAGTTTCATTGCATGTTCATATACAATTAATGCTTTTTATTTTTGCAACTGTGCAATTTCCACCGATAGAATGTTTTTTGCACAAGCTTTGTATATAATGGCCACATTTCTTTCTTTTTCCTTTTTTATAAAAATAAATCTTTACGACAGTGACGTTTCATGAATTTCATTTAAATTGTTCATCACAGGTCACGGTTCTCTTGGAAACTTACCGAGTCTCTCCTATGGTAGTGTATATATGAAATTATGGCATGGATTATGCAATCTCGACAACGATCCTCATCCGGTGGTCAGTGCTATGTCTCAAAAAATTACCAATCATATTCGTAATAAGGTATCAATATCTAACGTATTGCTCTTAAAATTCAATCATACAATTTTCGTCATGTAAGACGTTATTAAAAATTTCAGGTAAAGGCATCTTCCACCCCTAAAGAAGTAGTTGAAACGAAAATCTCTTCATCATTGTCCCTCCCGCCATCCCCGTCAAATCGGACTGGTTATTTAAGGTCGGTCAAGAAATATACCTTGTATAAAATGCAATCTCTTATATAATTTTATCTCTAATTCTTTTTATATTAATAATAGCAAGGGAGAATCACCACCAGCGGCTGTCAATTCTGGAACGGATTTATTGCGTTCTTCGAGAGTTTTAACTCATAGTAGTCGTACGAGGAAACCTGTTCCTAATACAGTAAGCATCAATTACTCTTTAGTTTTCTTCGTCTAAACCATTAACTTTTGTGACCGACTTGAGATAGCAAAATAATGATGTACATATAAATCGTTTAAATTTTATTTTCCGAATAAATTCAAGAAAATATTCCAAGAATGTACCTATTGAAATATTGACAAATAATAAAGAATTACTCTACAAATCACCCATAATTATAATTTTAGATATCCGAAGAAACGGACGAAGCACCTGGAGCTAAAACTCCATTAACTACCTCTCAATTTGTCGAATGGAGTTGCGCGCAGTTTGCTCAGCCCGTTGGTTTGGAAGACGAAATGGACGATGTAGAGAGCAGACCATATCTCGAGCGAGAATGGCGGTAAGAAACGTTTATATATATGTTATATATATGCATATATACGCATATATATGTTTATATACGCATATATATGCATATATAAATAAAAGCCTCCTACATCAATGCTAGTTTTTCAATTTTAAAATGAGTTTTTTGCATTTTTACACGAAACGTTTTATATAATTGTCGTAGATTTATACGTAACGTGAAGCAAAGACAAGACGCAAGGGAGGAGCAACTACGTGCGCCACAAAATAAGATGGAATCGCAAGTGTATCACGCAAGATGTTCTCAGTCACCTCAAGTTCTAGTTTTTCATCCGTTCGAACCACATTTGGCCGTGGCGCTAAAAGATTGTTTTGGGTATTTGAATTTCTTCTCATCAATAAATTTGATATCTAAAATAAATAAGTATTTAATGTATGTATAAAGATTTTTTAATTAACATTTATTAAAAATTCTTTCAGTATATGGGATTATCAGAATGGCACAAAGTTGACTTATTGCACGAGCTATGGAAACAAATTAAAATCGCGCATTACGGCACTCGAATTCATCAACTCTCATGACTTGACTCTGCTGATGACAGGTTCTGACGACGGTTCCGTACAAATCTGGAAGAATTACAGTGGTACGATAAGCCGAGATCCAATTCTACTTACGGCTTGGCAGGCGCTGGCGGACGTGCAACCAGCAACCAAGACTTCTAGTGGTACATATTAGAATATTTTTAAGATTCTAAGATTGTAAATTTATCTTTGAAATGCTTTTATATACATAACTGTTGTAGATTATTTCAACAACTTACATTACTTTAAGAATAATTCTGTATATTCTAATTTTCATAATAGATTTAATATTGCAGTGAATAATAGTCAATAATATATTTGTAGTGACAGCACGACTCGTTACAAAATGGGAGCAGAAATCGCTCACTCTAGCGGTAACAGGTGATGTCCGCATTGTAAGACTCTGGGATGCGGAAACTGAATTGAAGAAGCAAGATATTCCTACAGGCGCCGATTGTTGTACTACATGCATCGATGTTGACGGAACAGGTTGGTTATTTATCGTTTTTCTGTTATGCTAATTGTTATGTAAAATAAGCATTTCATGTTCATTTTAAAATTTGTCCTGCAAAAATTTTTAGGTGCAATAATGGCACTGGGCTGCGGCGACGGATCGGTTCGACTCTTGGATCGAAGACTACCTCCGGCAGAAGCAAGAGTTATGACTTGGAGGGAACATACCGCTTGGGTGTTAGGCACATTTTTAAGACAATCCGAGGGAGCAATGCAACTTTTTACCGGCTCTTCCACGGGCGATATAAAAATCTTTGATCTTAGAAAAAATTCCTCCGTGAGCACGATTCAAATAGCACCGGGCATCGCGGCATTGACCGTGCACGAAATAGCTGATGTTTTCGCCTGGTAAGCGCGATTAACTTTATCGTTTTTAACATTATTAGTAATATTTATATATACTCGTTAATGTAATCTTTATAGATTTTGTTAGCTAATTTCTTATATTATTTTAATGACGGTATCATTCGTGTTCTCTTGTTAAAGAAAGATATATTTTTGTTTCAGTGGTACCACGAATCATTGCATCAGCGTCTATAATATGCTGGGGCAACATCTCAATACGGTAAAATTCCATGAAGGATTTATGGGTACGCGGCTAAGTCCAGTAAGCTGTCTAAATTTTCATCCATACCGCGTATCTTTGGCAGCTGGTTTCGTGGACAGTACCTTCACGGTATACGAGCCACGTAGATGACTATTAGAGATGGAAGTCGTGTAAGATCCTTGTAGAATTTTGTAAATTTATAAAAGCGATAAAAGCGACTCGCGTTTCCTTTTTTTTATGTTCGCCTTGCGCGAGCGCCGCCGCGCCGTTGCGATATTATCGCACGAAGTTAGGGCTTCTTGCTCCCGGTGTTTCCGCGAGAGAAACACAGAATAATTCCTATGATGATGATAAAATAGCCTCCCTTTTCCTACTATTTCTTCTCGCTGGAAAATCAATGATCTGCTTGCTATTTCGTAGTAAGAGATGGAAAGAGACCATAGTTGTAGCTTTTGTGATAAAAGTGAGAGAATAGGGGTTAACCAAAGTATTTCGAGGCGACCAAAGAATAAGATACGATCTTAACCATCTTGGTATGATTTTCGCGCATAAGATAGTGACTGTCGACAGAACTTTGGTATCCCGGGAAATGCCGCTGCGTAATAATACATGTACATTGTGATAAAAGGTTAATGCGAGTTTGTGTGTAAGCGAGAAAAGGATTAACGGTTAACGAAAACTTAACGAAAATCATACGGTGAGATAAACTCATCTGTTGTGCCATATAATTCAGAATTAAGCTGTTTCCATACAAATCTTGATGTAACGAAGATATTTTAATTACCGAATCGAGCACGATGTGGCTGTGTAAATACGGCTCGCATTATATGCATTTTTATAAACTATGTGAGTGACAATTGTTGCTAGAGTATACATTTCGCTATTGTTTGTCGACATAATCTTTTTCGTTTTTAAATATTACTTCTATCATCGTGTTCCTGACCAATGAAATAATGTAGTTCCGTTTCGAACAATTTTAACCATTACCGGATACTGTACAAAACTGCTTAAATAAGTATAATTTTGTAAGTAGTAAGATTTTGACGCGAAGAACATATTTGTTACGTTTATATGTTTATTCCAATGGCAATATTAGATATAAACCGTATGTACCGTGCAATATTTATAGATCGATATTCGTCGATACAATTGCAGAAATTTCAATATACTTTTATAAAGCTGATGAACAAGCGCGAGAATTATGCAGGGAGAGAGCGCAGAGCGCATGATGATTTTTTTTGTACATGAATGTGCAACTTCCTAACAAAATTATACTTATTATTTATGTAAGATTATTTTACAAAAGCATTTAATTGTAGTTGTTTAATTATAAACATTGTGGCTACAACGAAGCGTTATATCGTTTGGATCCTTATTTCTCAAGAGCCATTAAAGAGAGATCTAGCCATGTTACATATGTTCTGTTAAGAATTATGTAAAATATTTAGGGATTACCGTGATTCTCCTCCCCCTGATGCATCAAACGGTATGTGGCAAAATGATTAGAAAATATTAATGATCGCGTCTGCGCAATTATATTATTCAAAAATAACAATGTATTTTAAACAATATGATTATTTAGTTCCACTCTCGATAAGCTGCTGCCGTTTTCACGAAATACGCGTAATGTGCCGATACTCACGGGGACAGAAAGCAATTTAGCTTCTTTACGGTGCATAATATATAATACAAGTTATTGCTAAGCTAGGAATACAAGTAGAGCACGTTAATGTTATACGAGCAAAAATCGGTTATGTAACGATAAGTACATTGTAAATACGTAATAGGAAACTTTTTCTCGCTATAGGAAGAGGGAAGAGGTGCGAGAAGTGCACAGATAGCTTTATATCACTTTATATTAAGCGATAGTTTTGTTATTGACACGTTGCCGTAATCTGTGGTGCGATAAAGTGACGGAGATCGATGGATTTGCGCGTACGATATTGTAAGAATTCTACCGATTTGTATAGCTTTGTAGATGCAATATATAATGCCAGATGTACTTAATCGCTCACCGTCGATTGTGGAAATCATGCGTTTCTCTCTCTGATTTTTTCCCTTTTTTTTCGTTCTTATCAAACCGATTTGCCCGCTCTAGATTTCGCTACTAATGAATTTGGGCGTTAACATTATCCATTGCACGTTTATTTTGATAAACGCCGTCTATTTTTAGTACGTTTAATTGTGCCTGTTAAATTAGTCGCCCAACGCCCGTTTTTGCCAGTAGCAAACAACTTTTACTCTTTGAGTCATTTCGATTCTCTACATTTTAATTCTCGCGTCACATTTTGGACGATAATACTAAATAACAGAATTGAAGAAGAGAGCAAAACTAGAATAAATCATACTTTAGTCAGGAAATCTAGCAGAGTTAGATTACCACGTATGTTGCTATGGAAAAAATATATTTTGGCAGATTTCAAAGAAGAAAATGCCATTAATTAAAAAAATAAATAACGAGAAAACTTGATGTGAAAATTTAGTTAGTTATTATAATAACATTTAATTAAGTTTTAAAATTTAAACTTTCGAGAGAAGAAGGTGGGAGGAGAGATTTGCGTGGACGCGAGATTAGAGCTGCGTTCGAAATCACCACTCGGGTGCACACGAGCATCGTTCCATCCTTGTTATTTACGTAGAATTGAACAAAGACAAAATGATGCCGGTATGCACCCGAGTGGTGTTTTCGATCGCAGCTTAGAGTAGACAGTTCAAATTTTAGCGCCATCAGAGATTACAAATACATTGCAATGTAGCCACAACACTACAAACATAATTATCAATTTATTATCTTAAATCGCACAAAAATTTGAATTGTTAATTCGAATTCTATAGTCTTGTGCCTCTATGACTTTTTCTTTCCCTAAATTTTAGTTACATTTCACATTTACGTCATATGCAAATGTGAATTTATAAAAGACATAGATTTGAAAAATTCGCAATTCTGTTTTATCCGTGTAACGATGACAGACTCTGAAAATTTTCCCTTTGGAAACTCGAACAAGAAAGTGTGATCAGTATAATTTCGGCAAGTTCAATCTCTAAACCGCTATAAGGCGTTTTGTTTTCTCACCCTAGCCGCTGAATCACGAGACGTATCAGTAGCGAGAGATTCCTCTTCGCGTACCATACTTACGCAGAAAGTTGGTTTATCGCGCGCAAACGTATATCGAGATATGAACTCGGTGAAATTATCCCGATTACTTTTTCTCGGTAAATAGTTCCACTGATAGCTGCTCCGCTCTATGATATGTACTATGTACAACGCGATGATCGCGCGCCGTTATTATATCGTTAGCTAGCAATAATAATCGCGCTAAGGATTCGCAGACACAACTTAGGGGATAATGAGAGAGAGAGAAGAGGCGACTAGGCAAGACCAAGCGTCTACTTGGATTTCGGCACTGTATGCTATTGTACATTTGTGTAATTATGTAATTGCCTCGTAGTAAAATACAATATGATCACGTTACGCCGATTTACGGTTTTGTGTAAATAACGTAAATTCGTAAGAATAACGTAAGTTTCTTTTCTCCCCTTCCTTTCCATCCCAGTCGACACAGTATCAGTTACATTACATTTACCAGTAAACACAAGGGAACAATAATGTAACGTCAATGTTGGAATTTCCTACTCAACAATATAACTACAACGTAACATGTCTTGTATGTAACAATTATATTGTTGAGTAAGAGATTTGAATATTGACGTTATATTGCTGTTACTTTGTGTTTACTGGGTATATTATAATTTCGCATTCAACAATATAAATGTGATATAACAACATGTGTTGTATTACATTTACATTGTTGAGTGTGAAATTATAATATAGATGTAACGTCACTGATGCTCTGTGTCGACTGGGATCGTATGTAGCTACGTTCAGACACCTGTCGTTCTCTCGCAATCGCTCCTACGGAAAAAGCACATCTTGGCCGATTTTAAAGAAAATGCCATCAATTAAAAAAATCAGTAAATAAAGAGAAAACTTTTGATTTGAAAATTCAGTTATAATAAATAACAACGTTAGTTAAATTTTAAAATTTAAATTATAGTAAATTTTGTGAGAAGCGAGGAAACTCGTAAATGTATATCAATCGCCAGATCAACGTGGGTAGCTCGCTCGAAATTAAATATTCGGGCGATCATATTTAGAAACTTCTATATCTGCAATTTCCTCTCGCCTTGTCGCTCGTGCGTTAACGGTGACGTACGTACGCGGGCTTATCGATGCGTACCTTACTTGGCGCGACGTGTCATTCAAGCGTGAATGTTTCGGCGCGACCCACGGTACGCATCCTAAGCGTCCGTTCCGATGCGGAATGCACCACGGGTGGTATCGCCGAGCGATTTCGAGACATTCGAGACATTGAAAGAGCCAAGTTGAAGGCGCCGCGATAAGGGCTTTTGTCTCGCTCCGTCGCGCCTGGCGTAGAATCGCCATGCTGACTGATCTTATCGATATTTCACCGTGACACGAATTCATCGCTATCAGCGATCGAAAACGTGATGCTATTCCAAGCATGTTCTAACTGTCGATTTATGTAGGCCCCACGACTCGTATCGTTGCGCAAGACAGATGCCTCGAGAGCTAATTTCATTAATTTCATTAACGAATTTGAATCCGCATGAGAACGACGGTGCACCTTGCCGTATCATTTAAGCTCGTTCTTTTACGCATATTATGTGCCCCCCTCCCTTCCTGCCCACTTTGTCATGCCGCACGTGCTCAAATTTTTCCTAGATAAGATGAATCCTAGATAATATTTACATAAAAGAGATTTATGAGAGTTCCTGTCTCTTTCCGGCATTACACGGTCCGCGATAAGTGCAGTGAAGGGTGACGACGAGTTTTAGATCTGAATTCATTAGTCGTTTTTCAAATCTTAAGATTTAAGAATTTCTTAAATCTTAATCGTCTTTTTAAATTGTAGAGCTGATCTTGGCGGCTTTATATTCTATGGTTCAAAAAAGGAAGGAAGCGCGCGAGAAAGACGAAAAATAATCTTTACATTTACTTAGGTACGTTTAATCACTTACATTTTAAATTTGCATATTAAAAGTTATTTTTCCATTAATCTTTCATTTTTCGAACCATAGATCAGTGGTGCAAGTTTTGACTCTCTAGCACCGTGGTGCCATAGATTACAAAGCAAAGATCAGTTATACAATTTAAAAAGACGATTTAAGATTTAAGTTTAAAGAGATTCTTAAGTCTTAAGATTTGAGAAACGACTATAAATCAAAATTTAGAAGAAATTCCAACGACAAATGTTGTCGGATGTATCTCAGCCGTAAAGATTTTTTTGTATTCTCCTGCGTGACGGATTGTCGCAGCATAAATGATTGTTGAGGATTTCATGCATTTTCTGTACAAGTGTATAATCCGGGAGGATGCAGGTGGAGGTTAACGGCCTGATGAGCGGTACATGGCTCCCTTATTTGCACCGAAAATATTTGCTTTCGCTTTCATATTTTAATCTTATCTGCCCTAGTTTTAAAAAATGCCCGCTATTCACAAAGCGACCTATTCACATATCGACCAACTTTATTAGAGAGAAGTGCTCTTCATTAGATAAGCTGAGGCTCAACAATCTGATACGGTCGACAATGCTACTTTACATTTTACATCAAACAAATCATTAGATGAGCTGAGAATTAATAATCTGATACGATATCGACAACGGTACTTCACATTTTTCGTGAAATAGATATTATTCCGAGTACGTACAAATTTCTCGATTTGTGTTTCGAAAAACGCAATTCGGGAGAAGAATAAAAATCAGATGGAATCAACATCTTTTAAAATATTTACAATATTTACAATTTACAATATTTAAAGAAATAAATATTTTATAATACTTTCATAATGATGAGTTAATTGTAAATGTTCTTTCGCATTTCTATTATCTATTATTATTATAGAAACGCCGGGGCGCACGGGTATGGGTAACATACATACATACATACATACATACATACAGGATCACAAACCTTTCACTATAATTGTCATAATTGCTGCTTTTATTATAATAACGAAAATTACATACAAACGTATAAGCAACATGTACATAGCGCTATCAATTTAAACGTTCCATTACAATAATGTATAATTATCGTAAGAAATGAATTAAACACGTATATCCACGTGCTCATATCGAAGTATTCATGAACTCGCGCGTATGTATGCATATACGTGTCTTTTGTTGCGCACAGCTGCGCGAAGTCGGCCGTCGTCGCAGCTAAGATTTCTCGATCGAGTTGATTCGCGAGCCAGCATCCAGAGACGGGCGGGCAACGGGCGGCGAGGCTGGGGGGAGGAAGCGGGAAACGAACCGAAGAGTGGGGAAAGCGCGGCGCGGGGCCGCCGAGTCCGTTCGCCGCTCAGTTCACCGCGCTCTGGCTCGGCCCGCTTCAGTCAACTTCGAGTTGGGTCGCGCGAAGGTGCTCGGTGCGCGCGAAGTGCTGTGCGCCCGCCTACGCTTATGAAGCGGCAACGACACGCGACGTTCGCCCTGTCGCCGCTTCTGTGCACCTGACTGCACGCGCGTCTCGAGTCAGCTGTCAACCGCCGACGCAGATTATTGACACTGTCGACGACGACGACGACGACGACGACGACGACGACGACGACGACGACGACGACGACGACGAACGAGACACCTGAACGTTGGCCATCGTAATCGAGCGCGCGCGGCAAAATGGATCGATCGTCCAGGTTCATTCTGCGAAAGCTCATCCTAGATTTCCTCTGCGTGTTTGTCGGTAAGTCCAGGTACCAGAGATTCGCGTGCGAATAATCGTGGAATCGATAGTTTGAACCCTGTTTTTTTTTTGGAGGTGACAGGAGGGACGCGTTACGGTTTACAGGTCGAGCGGCCGGCCTGTCAGATTGACGGCCGGGGCGCCGTGCGTCCTGGGTATGCGCGCGGCCCGTTTGATGTCCGACCGCGCGCGAAGTGAGGGTGTAACCTCTAAATTGGCAGGTGCGTTTCGTCCGTGCGAAGGCACCGTTTTTCTCCGCGCCGTCGTTGCGATACCAGCGCGGTTTCCGCGAATCGCCCTGACGGACCATTGGCGTTGGCGAGATACGGCGGAGAGGGGGAGAAAAAGAGAGCGGGAAGAGGGGAGGAGAGAGCTATTCCATTTCGAAAGTACGCGGGATTTTAACTCTTAGTGCTGTGCATTCCAGAGCAGCACTTAGGCTTTAATGGTATCCCTTAATTTATACCACGAGAGCTCTAATGGTCCTAATCTTGGGGTTACTTAAAGGGTGCTTTCTCTAGGGTGGGAGAAATTCTCAAGGTATATAATAAACTTTAAACTAAACCGGAAAAGCCGTGTATACACACTGTTAAAACAAACGCCCAAAAACAAGTACTTTACGTTCAAAGTGAATTCTCCTATAATCTCATATTCTAAACTTACTGTTTTGTAGCAAACATATTCCTCTTTCAATAAAAATACTGTTTTCTCTCTTAAATACTTGTTTATATTATTTTTCTCTTGATGTCAGAGGGATCCTTTTGAGGTCAACATAAGAGTAAAATCCTCTAAGATTTAGAGGATTCCACGTATATTAAAATTATTTTTTTTTTTGGGTGAATGTGTGAATATCACACATTTTTTGTGTGTCTCCCGTTTTAAGACATCTATGGGTGTGTGAATTTTTTTAAAATTCACACTCATAGATGTCTTAAAACGGGGGACACATCACACGCAAAAAGTGCATGATAGTCACACACTTGTTTTAACAGTGTATGTGTTTACATTTTTGCATACTAAATATTTAGAAGAATTTTAAGTCTCAGAGAAGTGAAGTCGCCAAATTTTAATAGCCATTCGGAATTTATTTAGATTTTCGAAGAGCCAAAACTGATTTAAATTTATCAGGCGATCTGCGATAAAAGAAACTGGAAGTAGGCAGTTTTTATATTTAACACAGTTAATAAATGTAAATTAATGCGCAATGCATCACATAACAGTAAATTCCTACCAAATTACACTTGCCAAACTTTTGTAAAAAGAATTTCGCATTTAGATATTTTTATTTCGTCCTAGATGATTAAATTACGTTGATTTACGAAACAATATATTAGCATGCGATACATCTCGCGTCGCGGCAATTCGTACATCCCGATACGACCGCGTACCGTGGATTAATGATAACATTAATAAGTAGGAACAATATAAGCGTGCAGATAATGTCCGCAGAAACAATAGATAAATCGTTCGAATGTGTTAATAGATTAACACTCGAGTCGGCGCGATTTAAGCCTAAATACGTGTGATTTCGCTTCGTGAAGGGGAGAGAGAAACACATTCCACTTTTCCATCATTATCAATTCTCATCATAATAGCGACGTGACTGTTGGTGCGGCACGCGATGTTTCACGGAAATATAGTACATCTCGCGAATATGCATCCTGTAAACACGGTGTATACATAGAATTGGCATAGTTCGATCGATATCATCTCTCCGCGGTGACACAGTTTCGCGATTCGGAGAGACGATACGGCGCCTTTACCTCGGTGAAATTGCGGGTACTGTGTAACTATGTTAACGTTTCGTCACTTCCGTTAAAATATACAGTTCACCGCGCAACTATATCTTTATCTTTATTGTTTTTCAACGTAAAAACGTGCAAGAATTATACGATTTGCTTGGAAAAAATAAAAGTATTGTTACATGAAACGAAAAACGTTTATTATTATTTAAATTATTTAAAAGAATAGAAAAAGAGAGAGAAATAATAAAAAATGAATAACTGAAAGTGAATTGTCATTTTTTTCATGTTTAATAATTCTTGTTGATGAGATCAACTTCAATTGATTACAAAAAATTTCAAAATTTTATTCGATTTCGATTATCTTTTTAATCGATTTCTAGTTTACAGGATTTAATTCATATCGTATTTGTATGGACGATAACATTTTTTTTTTATAAAGTGACTAAACCGATAATGTTTTAAAGTACACCTATTTTTTCTCATCCTGTATGACGCAATTTTATCATAATTGCGAGGAAATTGTGTGGAGCCGCAAATGGTTTCGCGAAGTTACGACTACGATATTGGAAGACAAGGTCTCCTATAATGTTTCGTTTACATAACTTGTATTTCAGAAATACGTATTTTAACAACTGGTTATACTACTTTTGTCATGCGAACGACTTTTGTCATTGCTTATCAACTTATTTATTTCTTCCAACTGTTATCTTTTCAAGTTGTTATGCAAATAAAAAGATTATAAACTTTACATTTACTTTATCGAACATTTATCGATTAAATAGTTTCTCTCGTATACCTTACAACTTTGATCAGTTACGTAAATGCCATTATCTTAACAGATGTCTTAATAGATGCTCACCTTGAAAAAATATAAATTAATTCTGAATTTTCATGATCCATAAATTAATATACTGCATCAATTTGTGTGGTGTATATATATATATATATATATATATATATTCTAGATCAAAATCTTAGATAGTATTGTATCTTAGATTCATATACATTTTTATTTATATGAAGATAATTTTCACATATTGAGACCTGTATAATGCGAATAATGATTCAAATTTATCAGTGAGAATATTGTTCGAGAATAGTGTGAATCTTGATGTCTAAAAAGCCGAATTTCTCTCTTTCTTTCTCTCTATCCATGAATTTGTTAATTCGAATTTAAACTATCCATTGGGGAAATCAAAAACAAATTGCACACTAGAGCGTGTCAAACTGATCGAGCATTGTATTATTTTTATGATTTTTTTTAGTCACAGCACACAGAATAAAGATAAATATATATTCGTAATATGTATATATGTATATATGTATATATCCGAGTTTCCAGTACGCTAAAATAAAAATGTAGTCATCGCCAAAACACCTTATCATTTGTGAATTGATGAAATAATACTTTCTTATCAAAGCGGCAGTTTTGATAAGTGAATTTATTTTTCTTTAAAATACATTGTTTTATATTTCTTTCAAAGTCAAGCCTTTATTGCGAACATACATTTTATCGTAATTTATAATATATCTTGAAAAAGGAGGAATGAAAAAACAAATTTTATGAAGCGCATCATATAATAAAAAATATGTCTTATGCATAAGAATCATATTACTTGTAAACTTGATCCTTGTATTTAAGTTATATGAATTTTTTTATTTTTAAAATTTGGAAAGGTCGAATGTAACTATGCGATTATTAATGAAAAATTTGCAAAGTCCGGATATCAAGAATGATGAAGTGGCAATTTTTAATCGTTGCACGACACTGTGTTGTGAGTTTGCCCGAATCAAATTAGACGACCCGATTAGGTTGCACTCGTGTTGGCGCGTCGTGACGCATTTTCGTAGAAAAAAATCACAAGAGTAGCTGCGTAAGCCGCGTTTTCTGAAGCTTAACATGCAGGTAAAAATAAACATGTAGTAAGCAATTTAATACGTCCGTCACAATCCGCGATGAAGGGACCTTGAGCCTTTCTCCTCTTTTTCTCTGTAGGAACAGATTGAGAGGTCAACATATTTTTATGGACAGATAACACACACGTAGAATGCGGGTTATTCTTAGAATCAATTGCTTAGAATCAATTTGGGCTACTTGTTATTTTGCCGCGCCGTCTTTCCTTTTTAAACGCAATGTGTTACGCGAAACCTGACCATTTTTCATTCGTCTGGCTCAATAATCGGATCCTTTCAGAGTTCGTTAAGAGCTGGCGGTCTCGACCAGTCGAAAGGAAGAGGCTGTGAAAAGGCTCAAGCTCACGGCACTTGTATGCCCTGTAAGGCAAGTGTGTATCGAGTCCATTCATGGAGAGCTAAGCCGATTTCTCCCAATTTGGTAACTAGTCCCGGGATCGCGCGCGCTTTGCATTCATAAATATGCATAATTATTAAATTAGATTTTTCTTTTGTTCTCCCTTTTCCAAATATACCGGTTCAATTATTTATTATTTGCCTGTTTTTGTGAAGAATTAATTCCTTCGTGGGCATTGATGAGAGAAAAATATAGTTTGAATATAAATATAATTAACTATATACATTATTATGTTAATCATAATTATTATTAGAAATATTATAAAATTATGGATGGGTCCAAAAATAACTTATATTTTTCATTCAGTGCATATAAGCAACTAATACCATCTCAAACTGGATACTATGACATTTAAAATAACGTAAAAATTTTTACGATATATTTTACGATAATTAGAATCCGAGATATTAAATTTTGAACAAAAAGTTGAAAAAAACACGTTTTTTTATTTATAAATTAAAATATTATTGAAACGACATTATTTTTCTTAACAAATCGAAATGCGTTTAGATAAAAAGGAATGGTCACTTTATATTAAAAAAAAATGAATTTTTTACGTTAATTAGACACCAAGATATTTGAAAAAGACTTTGACTGGGTCAAAATGACCCAGTGTGCCCTCCGCTGGGGTCCAAAAATATGTGTGCCCTCCAGGGGTTAAAATTCGATTTTTTTTCTTGACCACACGAGCACAAACGATAAAATTTTGCACGCCCATGAAGAGATTAATAATAAAAAATTTTAGCATAATCGCTCGCATAATTTTCGCCTTTTTCTTCTTTCCTCACTTTAATAGGCTGAAGATTTATGGTGTTTGTATTTCGTAGTTTTTCATTCCTTATGGATCGCAATTTTGTTCGTAAGCAGATTTATGAGGGCGATTCTCAGCGTGATATATAGAGTAGACCCAAACGTTCCGGCCAAACTTTGAGACCTTACAGGGAATTTAATTTTGAATAAAAAGTTCTCTATAAACATGTTTTCTATATAAATATTGTAAATTTCTATAAAAGTTTCTTGTAAACTTGCTTCCCATAAATAAGTACGATATTATTGTTGTGGTGTATGATATTTTTATTGTAAATATGTAAAGAATGTTTATTATGACAAGTCTCATACAGTTAAATTGTTTCAAGCTTCTAAGTTTATAAGTATTTACATTTATGGCATCTTAAAATTGAAAATGTTGAATAAAACAATGAGAAAATAAGTGAAAAGTAATGAAATGTTTGTACATTAAGGTTGAAAGGTTTGAAGAAGTTGCCAAAAAGATTCAACGGTTCTTGGATTTTTATTTATTATGACCTGCAGGCTCTTTTATATTTGCATATCAAAGAGAGAGAAAGAAAACCTGATTTATGTTCGGAAGAATTATATATACATATATAATGCAACAAACTTAACAATTTTCAAAAATTTAGTAAAGTTGTCGAGTTTATCAATATATTTACGTATTCAATGTAAATATAATGTATTTACATTTAATCACTATATAATAAAATTAATTTATTTCATATCGATTAATATTAACGAAACACAAATAAAAATATTATAAAAAAGATAATTATAAACTTTGATCAATGATTAGAGATAAATGATATGGGATAAATCATAAATAATAAAAAAACATTTAAAATATTTTATTTTTTTCGGGAGTTAAAAAGGAAATAATATTCCAAAATGGAATACGGTGAAATTGAATACTTCACTCATGAATACGGGCAACGATTTCACATTGAGTCATCACCATTAACAATGACGTACATACAAATCTGTAATGATGACGAAACACAAACTATACTGAATAGGTGTCAAGGTCTAATCTAAATTCATCGGTAGAATAATGCATGTCCACACAAAATATACGTACTAAAAACATTTCTGTATTGTGAGCAAGTACACACAACGTATCTGCATTGCATTCGTGTAACAATTGTGTACAGCCTAATTACGCAAAGATAATCAAAGTATAACGAAACTTTCTCAAATTTTGTAACGAAACTTTTTACAAATTTTGTAATAGCAACGTCGACATTACATTTGCTAGATTCTTGTAATGTATTTTTCGATACTTCTGTATTTTACGTTCTCTGATTCTCTCTTATGATTTCTTTCACAAATATCTTTCATACATGTATGTTTATAATACAAATTATTACCAGAATTTTTCGAAGTTTTCAATCATAAACTTCGTCTTGTCATTGACTTCGTATGTTAACCGTCCTTGGCCCTTTTCTGTCACGTTACGCTTGACAGCATACTAATGATAATTTTTTCTTATTATATAATATAAATGTGTATAAGATGCAATGAGCCATAAATGGAACGCAAGTTTCTTTTCACGCTTCGTTTCACACTTGACTTACAGCGTCAAAAGACGACTGCCAGATGGTCCTTACGGTTATGAATTATTATTATGAAATATATCTGAATCTGATGTTGCGTACTTTCGAGCAAAAATATCGAATTATTTTTATAACAAGTTACCACGAGTAATACTATTTGTTATTGAGAGCACAATTCGTGAAATTCTAATTGTAAGTTCAACTTTCTAAGTTTTACCGTTAGAAAGAGTTGATCTGAAATGTCGATCACGTCGATACGTGGTATTTTTTTCCAGATTGTAGGTAATTACGTTGGAATTTTTCGGGAGCGCAATTTGACTTGCAAAACAGCCGATGAGCTATATAAATAATAAGCAATCACGCGAGCTATTACGTTAGTGGCTAGTGTGCACTAATGTGTATTACTTCGTTCTTGCTGAAAGGTGTGTCACAATTATCTCAATAACCGGCTATACTCGTGATTTTCATGTATTGGTGTACCGTGTGCAAATAAATTTATGTATAAATTTATGGGCCGATAGGTAGTCCATAATTTCTCGATGATTTTCCGTAAAATTGCGCGTTTAAACTTTTATTTATGCGTCGATGACAAATACGACTAAAAAAAAATTTATCGTATACAGGAAAAAAGCATCCACGATAATTAGATGAACCGTTTTCGTTAACGAGCCTTAATAGCAGTGTTTGACCTTCTGATAAGTCTTACATGAGAAATATCGATGCATAGTTGTAAATGTGGTATCTACATATGCATGGTAGAAATTACATCAAATAGCGGAAATTATCTATATAATGAAACTGTTGTGTAAGAACTGTCGTCAAGAAGTAAATTAAAATAACTTTATGCATTTCTATGACGTATCACGTTATAAAAATAAATATAAAATTAAATGCAATTACATTTTTATACTTATAAATCTTTAGATAATTATCGAATTGTAGTTTATAAAATGAATATTATTATGAAAATATTTTTATTAAAACGCATTTAAATATGTAGAATATTTAACATTAAAGAAATATAAAGTTGATACAATATATAAATTATGAAAGCATGAATATAAAAAAATAGTATTATTTTTAAGAAATTGCTATGGTTTTATTTCAATAAAAATTAATATTTTTATGATAATATTTATAGATAAGCGAAAACTCATTTTACATTAAGAAGTCATCATAAATAATAATTGCCTAGACGAAATAATTGTTTATTTTCCCTAAATTTTTAATCAAAGCAATGATTATATAGCTATATAAAATTTATTCGATTTATGAGAAATGTAATTATAAAAATACTAAAAAATTATAAAATACAATAGATCTATCTATAACCCATATCGGAAGCATCTGCAATCTATATCGGAAAATATTTCAATTTAACCGAAGATTAAAAGGGTATCATTGAAAGTTAGTTGGATGAATGCATCAAACGCATACCATCTTGATTGGTAGTCACAACATTATCGTTCGTCATACGTCAGTAACAGCAGCAGTAGTAACAACAGCTGTACAGCAAGTGCAATGAATTGCATGTTAATTTGGAGTTCACGAGACGATGTTCAATCCTGATTAATCGTATCGTTACATAGATCAACTCGTCTCGAACGATGACATTATTACTATATGATTGTTATCGTGTGATCAGCGGTGTAACGAGATTGTTTTTCTTCTTATGTTTCAGTGGGGATTTCGGTACTGATGTTCTTCCTATTCGGCAAACCCTACAAACGCGGTTTCTTTTGCAACGATGAGTCACTCTATCATCCGTATCACGGTTCTACGGTTACGAGCACGATGCTGTACGTCATCGGTCTTTTTCTTCCCATATGCACGGTGAGTCACCTTGCGTTTGCGATTGTGATTTACGCACGCGATACAAGACACGTGAGGAATCACCTGACATTACGACAGCGAGAATCTTATCTTTTTTATTGCGGTTTTCCACGTGTATTACTCGCACGTACAACGCATGTAAACGTTCACATTTGAAATATAGCCACCCTTTAGCAAGTTAATTTAATGTTAGATGTTTCTCACCAGAGAGAAATAGTATTTAATTTTCACGAGGAATTTGCATGACATTCTCTTCTTCTCAGAGACTTTTACTTTAAAGAAATTACATGTTTAATATATTTGTAGAAACTATATTTATGATCCTTGTATTTTTTTGGTAAGCTGAATATTTTTTTACTTATATGAAATGTCATATAAATATCACTATCATCTTGAAACTTAATTTGTTTTAATTTATATACTTTATCAATTTGAATGCGCAAAGTTTAACATTCGTATTAAAAATGGTACTTATTTATATTAAAAAATACTTTCTTGATTCTTCTGCGATACGCATTAAATCATGAATCTGAAATATTACAATAATAATAATAATGAAATAATACAATAATTAACTAACGTGTTGGTTTAGAAATTCTCTCTATTGACGTCAGGCAAAAATATTAGAAAATCTACTGTCACATTTTTGTACGATTCTGTGACAATGGCGACACATTTAAGTTGACACAATGATCAGTAGCAGATGCTATCGCTAAGGATTCGAAGGTGCCCTGTCGCGTGCCGTTTTTAAAACCCTTACCCTTTTAAAAGAAGGGATGACAGAGGTGGCGTCTAAGAATACGAGAGATACACGAGCGATCGCTTGTGCCTCACTGCCTGCACATGTGATAGACTAGCGGGAAATGAGTACGTCCGTTTTCGGTGCTCGTGGGAATCAATTTACGATATGTGGAAGTGTTTCATGCGACTCGCAACACGTGTACCATCCAAGTATATTTGCTGAGCATATAAGGGGAATATAAGCTGTCAAAGAATATACAAGGGGAAGGAAGAAAGTGAAAGAGACGGAAATTATCTTTATCGTACATATATCTCTATTTGCATTCTCGAAGATTGCACTTTGCCGAATAGAATCGGAGCAAAGGGGTCATCGATTCAATCAAAGTCAATCAAACAGTTTACGATTTATTTTCATTTACAAATAATTCTTCCTTTTTCGCGCTGTATTTTCACCACGTGACTTCGTTTATGAGACCAAGCGGCACGTTTCTGTAGGTAGTTTGCGGCTATTTATAAATTTCGCGTATTTTCTCTTACTCGAATGTTTAGGAATCTATGCCATTCAGCTTTAACGAATACCTCGAATTTCCTTCACTATAAATTCCTTCGCTATAAATTTCTGTTTTAATATTAGAATTTATTCCATCGTTCCAAAAATAACTTTCACCGTATCGGAAGAATAGAAATAAAAAAAGTGAGTTGGTTTAATTTTGTTATCTTTAAATCTGATGTTACAATATAAGAAACTTTTTATCTTATTTCATAATTCTAAAATTCTTCTAAATTTATATCATAATCAAGTTTTAATCAAAATTTCTTTATAGATTATGAATATAACGTATTATTTTGGTATATTAATAGTAAATTCTTAATTTTTAAATAATTGACTTTTTCATATCTACTTTATTTAGAATAACGAAGTAATTGTATGATCATTTTAAATAATTATTTATCTTGATACTTATTTGATAATATTAAATACCTGAAAACATGCAGCTAATTACATTCTCGATGATAATTTAAACAATTACATGATTATGTAATTGTTTAAATTATTTGGGGAAAATTTTAATTATTGTCTTACAACTGAAATTATGCAAATATTTATATTATTTATCAAACAAATATGGCTCTTTGTGGCAAGACGTAAAATAATTTTAATCTTGGTTTTTTTACCTTAGGTGAAAATGAAGAATTGAAAATCATTGCCATAATCAGATTCACATGAGAATAAAATGCATCGTTTTTTATTTTCTTCGTTCTTGCTGATGTTTCTCATTTCGGCTATGAAAGACTTGCTGCTCTTCAGACATCAGGTGCCCACTCTGCTTTCTCTCGTCTGTTCTCTTCTCGACCGTCGCGTGAAGTTCAAATTAACGCTGTCACCGCGGGGCAAATAATTTCAAGCGTCGTGCATAATTCAAGGCATGTGAGATTGCATGCATACATGTGTATACGAAAAAAAAATAAAGAATAAGAGAGGGAATGTTTTAAATAATTTTTCTAAGTAAAAGAAGAATAATTGTATAAATTAATAACATTCGGGATGATAATAAAATCAATATATGAAGTTAAAGAAAACTATATATTGTGTGAATTATCTCGTTATCTTTTATCTTTGCTATTTTCAGCTATTAAATAATTATGGAATTATCGCAATTTTGTAGCAATCTCATATTTTCCGCAATTTGATACAAGAATATCTAATCAGTCTCGGACTAACTGTGTAACGCTCTGCTCGCACGCCTCATAAGCGTTTTCTCGCGTGGCCATTATAAATCTAGCAGATATAATTGCTAAAATGAACGGTAAACAGCGTCTATTCAAGTAATAGCTTTGCCACGTTATGCCGTGTGTGTCTTTCTCTCTTTTTTTTTTCGCGGGATATAGTCACGCTTATTTACATAACAGCACAAAGATGAAAGAGAATCCTTCTCCTCGGTCCCATATTCGTCTTTACTTCGTTAAGCGAACGTATTTTATGCTAAAAGAAAATGGGAAGCGATTATATCGCGCGAGAGAATACAGCGCGCTGTTAATTTAACGCGATAAATCGCATGCTCGCGTGCGTGAGAAATCGTCGTGATCAAAGCCGAAATAAATCTCAACCCTCTTATTTCATGCACGTGGGATTACACGCGTTATGAGATCCGTACTGCGATTTCATAGAATTTCTTGAAATGTACACGTCTTTCGGGGAAAAATCCAGTTATCTAATCATCTATCTGCACGCAAGATGCAATCCTGCGAAATGCACAAAATCTTAATATCTAAATTAAATCTAACTGTTGAGCGAAAAATATTTGTTTGAAAAAATGAAAATCACCATTTGAAAATTCTACAAAAATAAATCTAAAATAGATGAAATAGATGTATATGATTTTACATTTGAAAATTATATTCCAAATCCTATAATTTAAACCTATCTGAACAATTGCGAAAAGATTCAAGGCTAATTTATTATTTCCTGAGGCTTCTGACATTTTGACCGCGTAATAAATAGATTTTACGACGGTTTATTTGTATCGTCAATTTTTCTCTTTGACACTGGAGCCGTCTCTATTCAGCATCTCTCTTATCTCCCTTTGCACCTTCCACTTTGACGTTCTTTGGTGCGGTTTTATACGTTTTATAGGTATACGCATTCCTGTACCTGGACGCGCAGCAATCCGAGAAGGGTTCACCCCTTCCTCCTATCCTTCTCAAGTCTCTCGAAATCCCGTGAGTCTCTCACTGAGCCGGCTACCTTTATTATCTATCTCCCATATTCACACTCACAAGGAAAACAGATTGTTCACGCTTTACACGATATATTCCCTCGGGACCAAAGAAAGGTTCAGGTAGAAGCAGGTAAGAGGAACGGCCGCGCACTCACCGTCGTATTTCATTCACGCATGCCTCGTGAACTTCGGGCACGCCGTATCACTAGGCGGACCTTTATCCGGGATCTGGCCTAGTTAACTCGCTTTGGTCAGAAGCATGACAGATCGGTAGTATCTAGGGAGGAGAGAAAGAAAGAGTTTGAGTTTCTCTCTCTCTCATGAACTGTAACACGTTTCCCATCGAGTTTCGAGATTTTCTTGCGACCTGAAAAGTTTTTACAAAATGCTCTCGAAATTTTGTAAAACATTGAACAAGTTATATCAGACCTCTTGAACAAGTTGTCTCGAACATCAGATGTCCGGGTAGTGATTTTTTCACAAAACTAAATCTGTTTTCTTTTAAATTATTTATAACAATTGTTAAATATAAATTCTTTGTATTGTAAGTTATTTGCAAATATGTATATAAAGACTGTTAAAAAAATATTGCAACGAAATATTTTCGAATGTGTCACAAACATATTAATAAATTAAGAATTATAAATATAAATGGACTCGATTACGACTTTTGAATTTTGATTTTTGATCTTAGATGATCATATGGGAGTACTTCCACTGGAGGCATTTCTCGGGAAACGCGCATGTGCTTTTTGGATACACCATACCTCCGTGGGTTTGGAACGCTTATCAAAAGGTTTGTTTTATCAATTTTAAAAGTTATTTGTACATTTCTTAAAAATGTTTAATTTAGAAAAATGAATTAAAAGAATCATATAAAATTAATTCAAATTTTTATCCTTATTATGTCTCCTCTAATTTTCTAATTTCCAGTTAAAGTTATATTAAAAATTAATTAATCTTTCAACTCAACGTCAACTCAAATCAATCAATCAACATAAATCTTTTTCTAAAAATAATGTAAACTTAATTATAAAAAAAACAATGTAATATTCGCAGGTCGGAGTGTTCGGTTTTGGTGCAGCCTGCACCGTTTTAATCACGGATATCGCCAAGTACACCATAGGTCGGTTACGGCCGCATTTCATGAAGCTCTGCGTACCCAATATTGACTGCAGTCTGCCCGAGAATCAACACAAATATATCGAGGATTTCCACTGTACCGCAACGGGAATCTCGCCCAAGCTGCTAAAGGAAGTCAGGTAAGAGATCTGACGAGAAACATTCCTGAATTTCTCATCAGCTTAAAGAGAGATAGAGTATCTTAATCTGCCGCAACACAAATTATCTGGTCTGGTCGATCGTAATCCTGCATGTTTCGAAATGTGTTTATCCGCCGTATAATCTTAGAATTTAATTATATATTTTCCTTTTTTTTTGTTTCAAACAGTAAAAATAGTCTATTAAGTATATGAAAAGTAATCAAATGTATTAGGAATATATTAGGCATATTTATCAATTTATTAACTATGTGAAATAAAATTAATAATTCCGCGATTTTCTTCATTAAAAAAGAATCAATCTTTACTGATATTAATCGCTACCAAGACAGAATTTTCCTTTTTTTTTTTAAGTTTTATACGTGCATATCCATTCGGGGAGAAAATTATCCTTTTTACACCGCAACCACGTATGACTCGTGATGTGAATTTGTTCGTCGCAAATCGTTAAAACCTAATTGTGTAGAATTAGGTGACACGGTCGGTGTTATATACATGGTTTCGGTATACACATTTTGCGGTTTCTTCGCAGCTTTATGCTCAGTCTCGTTTTGCGGTCGGCAGCAATCAGCCGGCATCGATGGATCTTCAGGGCAATACCCTGAAATGATGGTGTTTGACAACACGAGCCTGATTGTGAGACAGGCTGCTTAGATCGCGTGACGGTAACAATTGCGCCGACAATTACAGGCGTGGCGTGCGATTGAACGAAGAAGCGAGAACGGATCGTCTTATTTCATTATTTCTACTTTATTAATGGTCTGCGGACTTTGTGCTGTACATATGAGACAAGTTTATGAACACGAGACGAAACGATAGTTTGTGATAATCTAAGGGAGCACCCTTGGGGCAGGCAGAAGGGGACGGAGAAAAAACGGTCGCGATTGTCGTTTGTCGCGGTGAATCGATTCGATTCGCCGACTCTTGATTTTAAACGAATTATTGAATTATCAGTTATTTGCTCGTTTATCCCGTTTATCTTATCGAGTTATTTAAATGCATTCCTTTTAATTATAGCAGTATTCATTTATTTGTATTTCTTTTCGTAATTCTGAATGAAATATCATTGAAAAATTTTGATTCAAAAATTTCAAAAAATATTTTAAAGAAATAGAAATAGTGTAAAATTATTTTATTAATATTGTAGAAAAAGAAAGTTCTCTCTCTCTCTCTCTTTCTTTCTCCCAAACTTACAAAAAATTTAAGTAAACTTAAATTTTAATGAAGAATTTTTCAAATGTAGTGAAATTTATTTCTTTGGAATAAATTTGAAAAATATCTACAAACATTGCTGATATTTAACGTATTGTTTAATTCGAGTAAAATTCAAGTCTTCATGTTTTCTGAATTGATTATTTCGCATGTGCGTCCATTATTGTTGACCGGGTAGGGAAACCTTTGCGCATTCCGGATATACATACCCCGAAGGCCAGTTTTAACGGATACGGACGCGCGCACACAAAAGAGCCACGGTAGCGAATGACAATGAGCAACGCTCTGCCTGTGGGGCTTGCCGACACGATTCGCATGAGCGAGATTCATGCCAGATCGTGCAATTCTTTCTTTTCTTTTTTCTCTTCCCCTTAGCTAACGGAAATGCTGATTACACGCCCGAATTATCCGTGTATACATCCTTTTTTGTCGCCAGTACAATAATGATCGGTAATTCGAAAATTCGCAATGCGCAAGTAAATGTAATCAATGATAACGAAGAAGATAATGAAATCGTTAAAAATCTTATTGTTAGAGTCTTTCAATTTTACTAGATTAAATTTTCTCATTTTTTATTGAATTTCAGCAAATTCCTACAATTCTTTCATTGTTAAATACTACCGTCAATCTTTATTGTGATTAAGATAAAAAAATAATAGACGATATAAATATCTTTATGATGACATTTGCGAGGAGCAAGTAACAATGAGTTCAATATTTTACAAGATTGCAATGTTAGCAACGAAGGCTGCAGTGCTTCTGAAAACGTTTCAGCCACGTTTCTTTCTGTACATCTGCAATTTTCGCTTTCGATTTACGTACCAGTAAACACGGAACGCGAAAAAAGGATAGTTTCAAAGACGAAGTGCGAAGAGCTCAAAGTAAGGGGTTCGCAAGATGCGCCTAGGGCTTAGGACGTTTAAACACGCGTGAATTCGACGAGACGTGCGAAGGTTTACATACGGCTTATTACTAGAAATAACCCCGGGGGGGCCCACCAACACATCTCAACACATACATCATTATCTTTTAGAAGTCAAGGAAGCGCGTTGGAAATAAACATCTGCACGACTCGCGAAATTGATTTAACATGACGGATCACATTCGGATGTTGGATGCTGTACAGAGGCAGTTGGAAGGGAAGTCCGTTAAGTTCTAGTATCTAGTTTCTCCTAAATCCGACTTTCCTGAAACGCGTTTATTATTAGCTGCAGCCGTTCTTTTCATTTCAAGTCTTTCACCGGAAGGTTTATGAGCAACTTTATTTTGTAATATTACATTTTTGTATATTTTTCATTTTTTTAAATGTATAGAACGTTATTGTACTAAATTTCTTAACAATGTTTTCCGTTCTGGATAAAATTATCTAGATTTTTATCTAAATGTATTTATTATTTATTTTATCTATATAATTAAAGTACGTGGCATCTTTATTTGTATCTCAGATAAGAAAAGTAGTACCTTTTATCAAATATCTACGATAATGTAATCAATACGTACTGTTATGATTCTTGTCAGTATTCGATCATATCGTAATACCTACAAGCTGATTATTGCGGCTACTTAAAGAGAGACACAGAGAGAGAATAAACTTATAATATTCTGTATTAATACTGAAATATAATATATGCCTATTTTCTGTAATTTTCTATAAGCGTACTGTTTTTATGTATCTTAAATGAATGTTAAAAAATCTAGAAAAAATATTTAATTAATTCATCTTTTATCTAGTTATACTTAAATGGAATTATCCTTATCTTATCTGAGATACATGCGTATATGTTTAATCGAAATCTAGATTATTTTAAATTAACGCAACTTTTCCTCAATGAATTCCTTTAAAAGCGCGACAAGCTTATATCTAATCTTTTCTCTGGAACAAATAGATCGAATGTACAATGCAGCTGCTAAATTCTTCTTAACAACTTAATTCGTGTAAACTGAACGCCTGTTATTCAAGCTCGTCGCACATAGCACCGTTGACGTTACGTCGAAATCGCGCGAAAGTCTAACCCGGATTCGCGAGATCGAACATGCAAGAAGACTCGCTACGGCGAGGGGATCGATCTCGATTCTCTCTCTGCATTCGGTAGTCTCCAGCAAGGTTCCAGAGTCCACGAAACGCGTCGCGATCAAACCCCGCACACTGTAGCGCTGTAGCGGAGCTTACGTCATGCGTGTTAGCCATTCTCCTTTTTCGTCGTTTTCCTCCTTTCTTTCTCGCCCTCGAGGAAGACGACGGGGAGATCAAGCGGACGTTATCGTGTAAGCTGGAACAAAAAGAAGGGACGGTTTGTGCGTTATAACGAAGCCGGTGCTCTTTCGGTGTACTGCTACGTACACGCGTACTCGACCGTATCGCAGGTCATCCGCTCTCCGTTCGCGTGGCCGCCGACAGGGACAGTTTTATGTATATAGAGAGATTTGAGGAATCTTGATGATAAAGAGGCGACGCCACACAGAGAATTCATTCATGGTCCCTTCGTGCGTTTCGAGCCCTCGGTCTTTCTCCGCACGGTAGCAGCGGAGGAATTGTGCCAAATGAAAGAATGAGAGAGAAAGAGAGAGAGCGAGGGGAGAGCGGGTTGCCTAAACGAAAAGGGCTAGTAGCCCGTCTTTCATTGATCCGTTATTTACTAGTGTCGTTTCTTTTTTTACAAGTAGCTGCTCGAGACTTACATAAGTGCGTAGAAATACACTTTGAAGGAACCTTTTTCGTATCAGTAATAATTCTGTCGTTACGTTCTTAAAATTACGTCAGCGCGTTGAAAGATTTATGAGGTACAACTCTGGGATCTTCATTTTAACGATGAATTTCCTGACGGAGATTACAATCTAGTTCAATCTTCCCTTACAAAAAAGTATTACTCTGCAGTAATAATTTAGCGAGTAATAATAGTAATAAATTACTATTATTTAATAATTATTTAGTAATTTATTATTATTATTATTACTCGCCAAATTATTACACAGTAATACTTTTCTGTAAGGGTTAGATGCGTAACTTTTTTAAATAAATTTTGCCGAAATACGCGAGAAATAATAGAAGAATGATTTTTGTAATTTTAAATTTCAAAATAGCGCCTTAAGTTTTCCTAAAAATCATCTAGAGAAAGGAGAAAATTTAATCTCGCAATTATTGGAAGAACGAGGGAGTGTAAATATTGTAAAATCTTGAAAATGCTTTACTCTTGTCCACTCATAGGTTGATACGGCTATCATAATTTTCAGTTTCAAGCCAACAACCCGCTGTCGAATGGCGAACTGCAGGTCCTAATTAACGTAATACGCCGTCTGAATTTTTTTTCCTACTAGCAAGTCTCTCTCGAGAGGAACAGAGAAAAGATGGAGGACGAGAGGGAGATATAAGTATCGAGTCTTCTTTGCGTTCTTTCTGCGTTTTTTGCTCGTGGGATCTGCGGTTCGACCTTCTCTCTTCTCCGTATTCTCTCGTCGCTCGCGGCTGTGCGTTGCTCTCCGCCGTCCCGTCGATCGTAATCGGCACGCTATACGCCCCGGAATTAATCGCGATAAAATTAATACGGGGAGAGGGGGAGGAGGGTGGAGAGCGTACGCGACAGTCGTGAGAAGAGAGCGAAGAAGAGGAAGGAATTCCTTTCCACTCTTCCTTACATATTCCTTACATATTCCGATCGATAAATGGGATTTATTTGACGCGGCACGATTGATCACGTTTCAGATTATCGTTTCCCTCCGGACACTCGTCCTTCTCGGCCTACACCATGATCTATCTTGCGGTAAGTACTCCTTACGTTACGCAAGTGTTGCGTTGATTTACAATTCGTGCAAGCCGGATCGTAATCATTCAACTGAGCCTAATATGAGCATGTCAGTCTGCGAACGGTCTTTTAGAATCTCCGGCCGCAGAGTCCAATTTGCATAATTTGATACGTGAAAAGCATCAATTACGTTGAATTCGATTACGACTCGATTCACGTTCATAACAAAACTAAGTCAATGCGATAATTGTATCGGTGATTATAGAAGCAATTGTGTGCTGAATACTAAATTAAATTTGTGTTATTTGATTTTATAGCAACGTATGAAAATGATTCTAATAAACAAAGTAAAATTCAAATTATTTAATTGAATTGTAGAATTTTGTTAAGTTCTTTCACATTCTAAATTTTCTAGTTACATTTATTATTTTTTTATTGTTTTATAAAATACAAGATAGTATTTAGGAGAACGTTTCGATTGACTTCCTATTTCATCAAAATTTTATTTGCTGTGATTTGATCAAGTTTCTAATGTATAAAGTTGAGAATATCTTGGCATAATCAACTTTGGCATTATTTAGATGTATCTGCACTTACGTATGAACTGGGAGGGCAGTAAACTGCTTAAACACGTGCTTCAATTAATGTGCTTGCTCATGGCCTGGTTTACCGCAATGACACGAATTTCCAATTATAAACATCATTGGAGTGACGTGCTCGCTGGATCCATCCTCGGCATAACCAGCGCTTTAGTGATGGTAAGTCGATCATATATCTCATTCAATTTTTAGGAAATATCATAAATCGTAATTGGTTTACATAATTATATAAGATTATACAATTGGACAAATATAATGAATATTATTTCATTTGGAAATATAATCGTGTAGTTTAAATTTTTAAATATATTGAGATATTTAGTAATAAACATTAATATAAATTTGGTCAACAATATTTCTTTAATTGAAGATTAAAATAACTTTTTTCTATGAAAACTTAATTAGTTGTCAATATTATTATACTTTTTAATATTCAAATATAATCCATCGTAATATAGTTGTCGAATTGATATATAAATTTATTTGACAAGGCAAAACCGAGCGATCGAGATTTTTATGAGTGTTTTCCTAGACACACTGTGTGGCGGATCTTTTCAAAGAGGAGAGAGAGAAGCACTCTTTAGAGAAGCACCGGACGACCGATTATGAAGCGGAGACTGGTGTCGCCAGTACTCAGGTGAATAATGGTACTGGTAATCGCAACTGTTGACCTAACGAGCTCGCTCTTCGCTTGCTGACCGCAACAAGGCCGTAACTGTCTTCTAGTTGTCCTCGGGAAATTAAAAAAAAAATCCTTGGATTTCTCATGAATCATTCAGATAAGATTTCAGATAGTCTTGATGTATCTATCGGCGTAGTCTTCTCTAGCGTTCTCCTATGGATATTTGTAGCTCTCGTCGAGTTCTAGATCTTCAATACCTTTTTAATTTCAAGATAGTAAATCACTACTTACTATTTTGGAATCGTTTCTCCACACGCTTTCGCATTTCCGTTCTATTTTCTTTTCATTATTATACAAGTTATTTGAGTCGACTCTACACGGATCATGAGAAAGAGAAGAGAAATGAAATAGAGTGCAATGTAGCTACGGCTTGCTAAATACTTTTTGTATTTTTTTTTTCGTGAGCTTTGTGTGATTATGCGAACGTGTCTGATGTGAAACGTGGTGTACTTTTGTTGCAGTGCGAGGAGCGACTAATTTTTTTTATCTTACGTTTTTATCTCTTTAGCTTTAGTAGCGCTAAAAGAATTGTATATTTCTAGAAGCATATGCTTGAATCATGTTTTTCGCGATTAGTTAGCGAAAGATCAGAATATCTCGCGAAGAATCAGTTTGTACGGAAATGAAGAGGATTATCTTATTTTTATAGTTGGTATTTACAGAGTTTTAGATAATGATAAAGATGTACTTTTTTTCCTGTGACATATTTATTTTTAGTCGTTAAGTCGAGGTTTTTTAACATAATATAGCTCTATTATTGTCTATATGAGTATATTATAAGTACTAGAAACTCGATGATCGGAAGTACAATTTTGGATTATATTAATATATTTTTCATAGCGTATTATTCTTCATTTTATTACTCTAATAGCTTGCCTATTCTGTGTGATAATTAAAATATATTTGGCATATTCAAAAAAGTATACATTTCAAATATACATACTCGAGGAGACGATCGTTTTTCTACAGCTAAAATCTCCTCATTACGTTTTATATCGGCCTATTTTGCAGGAGAAATAGATTATAGTAGAATCGCCGGTAGGGTGCATTCGGATTGTAAAAGAGACTTGGAAAGAGATGTCGACAACGCGTTTAATGTGTAAATCGCTCTCGATCTCATCCTATAAATATGTTACTATTTAATGCGAATTATCTACAATAATTAATGCGAACTATCAACATTCATTGTCCGGTGTAAAAGTATCATCTTATCTTATAATGTTTGACTTTATAATGTTTGAAGTTTATTCGGTTATATCTTAAGACTGTCACATTCTATGAATAATAATAATAATAATAATAATAATATAATTAAACTAAATTCCGTTTAAATAAATTTTCTTTGTGTTACAATAAATAAATTTTGCCATTAGGAGTATTAATTTCTCATAAATTTTTTAATTTTAATCGGTTTAGTTTCCGGTTTACCTAATCAGGGAAAGACAAATCTGATATTGATTGTGAGTCAGGAAACGGAGTTAATCGGAAATCAAATCGAATAGTCAGATAAACCGTAAAGGCTTCAAATTTTTAAAAAAGTTTTATTCTATTTTTTTCTTTTTAATATACTTATAGCATTTTTAACAATAAAGACTAACATGAAATTTAATTTATAATAAATGAAATATTTATTTTAAATAACAATATTATATAATAAATTCTGTTAAAAGTTATATTAATATTGTTTTTTTTTTAAATAAATAACGAATTTATTATTTTAAGTCTAAAACTTAATTGTTTTTTTCAATGATTATGAAATGAATAAATAAAGATAAGAGGTTTAACATTAAAAACGTTCGCTGATAGGAACAGGTTCCGACAGTTAGGAATCTCTAATTGTCACTTACGAAATGAATTTGTACTTTTTGTATCTATCTCACTTTTGCGATAGAAAGATTCATTTACTTCCAATTTCGATCAGTTTATTGCTAGACCATTTTAAAAATATAAGTATATTAGTTAATAGAAGGTAAGTTCTTATACTTAGGAATTGTTGTAATAGGTCGACTTTCTATACGACTTTTTACGGCACTTTTTAATCAGTGCGCGAATATCTTTGAAGATATATACGTAATCTTAATCCTGAAATAATCCTATATTTAATTAAAGTAGTAGTGAATACATGATATATGGTGCTCTAAAGTTCTAATTAAGTGTACGATGGCAATCTAGTTTAATTGAAAGTATTCAATAATAATGGTATAGAACATTACACGATAAGACCTGCCGTATATATAAAATGTTATTTATTTTATGAAAAATTGTACGAACACAACACACTACATATACTACCACACACATGCACACATGATGTTGATACTTTAATTATCTCGTTATCTCGTTTTGAGCAGAACTTCAATAATCTTGATAACGAAATTTTAATTCAATTGAATTGAAAATTGTAACTATTTTGTTCTTACAATATTTATATTATATGTGATATATTGCGTTTAAATGATTACTTGTTAATAAACGCGTAATATACGACATCTCAGAATTTTTTATTTTGTAATAGTTAATTCTTGGATCAATCAGGAATCTCGAATTAAATGCTAAACCATTAATATAATTCGCGAGCTGTGACAAAAAAACGTTATTATTTAGTTTTTACTAAAATAGACAAGTAAAGTTTTTGTTATAAAATTTTTATCACAATTTAATTCTTACGACGTTCAAAATTGAATTAAAAAGTTACTATAAATAAAAAATGTTAGAATTTTTCTAAGAGCAAGTTAATTCGAGATTCATCAAAGAATTGAGCAAATTAAAGTTAAGATTTTTCGGGTAATTTATTCGGTAAAATTATCAATTTCTGTTACTACAAGTTGTGTTGATTCGATTGCTTGATCAATTTTCTTTTTATTTAACTGATGATATGCATTTGATAGATTACACGATTGATCGTATTGAGAAATAACACAAATAGTAAAACTGATAACACTGGAATGGGATCATATTATTACGAGACCAAAAGTTTTAGATAATTAATCTGCAATCCAACTCTCAGCGATCTATATTTATATACATTCGTCAAATGTACGTCGAAATTGCATTTTTGTAAGATTGTTTTTTCTGTAAGAATGTTAATTATAAAACTCACCGTCATTGTCGTTTTGTTTTATGTTCTGTTTTACATTGAGAATCACACGCGAAATGCCACATACGTTGGCAGGTTTGCTGATAAATGCTGTATAGTAGGAATAAATTATTGAGTTATGAATCACGCATCGTGTGTCCTTGATTTACATTCACACCACCGAAAAAGACGTTCCCGCCGACTGTGATCGTGATAAGCCGCGCATCATCTTTCAAGTTAGAAAGCGAGCACCTTTCACGGCCGGCTACTCATGATTAATGTTTAAGCGAGTCATTTGGCCGATTTAATCTCTACAGCTGTTCATCGCTGTAGTAGAGTAGAGTTTCTGTACACGTGAGTTCAGCGTGGCTATACAAAGTGTTCCAGATCTATTGATCAGTCTTCCAATTATGTACTGACGATAAATCACTTTCATAAATTGAACCAAAAGACAGTGATAATCTTTAAAATTATTGGATATAAAAATGTTCAATATTAAAAGATTACGTAATTAATATTAGTTATGTAAAAGAAGAATTTATATAGTATTTACGATAATTTCAGAGAAAAAGAAAATTAAATATTTTTTTCGTTAATTTTATTACGATTTTAATTTTATTTAGATATTAGATATTAATTTTATTATTTTAATATAAATTTAATTCACGAATTTATCACAACAATATTTAATATTGAACATTAAATAGTTAATTATAATTAAAATAGAAAATATTAAAGAAAAAGTCAGCTTTGAGACTCTTAGCAAGGAAGAAATTTGAGTTGCATCGTATAGATATGGATCATCAAATACTCGTATGTACATACATATGTTAAGGTGTAATCTACAAATCTACGAAGGCTATTATCTATAACGCATGGAATGTATTCTTGGAAGTAAAGCTCTATAAAACAGCTCAAACAGTAAAAAATTCCTGTGATTGATGCATAAATCGAAATTCAGTTCTATTTCTCTTGTAACTCTAATTTTTGTATGTAAATTAAAATAAATATTAAAAATATCAATAGATAAAGAGAAGAAGGAGGGAGAAAGAGAAATCTTAGTGATTTTCGAAATAAATCAAAGTTGCTTTAATTTTAACTGACCATGGAGCAACTGTAAGTATACGAATTTAGCAGTGCCGGTAATTGATAATGCCAGTATCTTGTAATATCTGTCGCACATTGCTTACGATAAATTATTTTTATATTTCTATTTCGCGATGTAATTTTATCGGGCTATTGTAGGTAATAGTCTTATTGCTTAAGACGCATTTTATATATGTATATATGCTTTTACATGCTTTTGTTCGCACAATATACTTATTTAGTTTTCCTCATAAGACATAAAAATATATAGTGTATTTCACTTATTCAATTATTAATTTCAAATTACTAATTTTTCACGTAAGTACTTCTTAATTAAATTAATATTAAATAATAAATTTATAATAATTTTTTTAGTAAATTGTATAATAATTGTTATAGTTATTGTTGTATAAACGCATACTTTGCATTAATAATAACTCATCAGTATAATACATACGATAATATGTATGTTTTAGATACGTTCTATATACATTTCTCATATATTTTGTATGTTTTTCCAATATAATTTTTAAAATTTTATTTTTATAATTCAATGTTTCATATTAAAAGAAAATATTTTTTTGTTATTTCTAATCTGACCAACCATTTTTATTAATTGCAGGATGAATCAAGCCCGCTGCAAATGAAAATGCAAACGTACGGCGGAGTTGCTAAAAATACGGAAGATTTAACACATAGACGCGAATCTAATTAAAATTTCGTATGATTAAAATGATAAAAATGGTCAATTTAACATTGTAACTTTGACATATACCTTTTGATTACGTCGATCTTTAGGTATTAGCCTTGAACTTTTCTTCGCATAATTAGAGCTAGAAGCGGATCATTATAAGAGAATAAGTAATAAAACTCTTGACTGTAGCTTAAACTTTGTTATAATTAAGTGCATTTATCTTATCTCGTATCTATATACACACACACACACATATGTATGTTGAGTTCCTTATTATAAATTTATCTTGTATGTAAAAATATAAGTTTTATGAAAGTAACTATATAGGTTTACATATAGAAATAATTTTTTTTACAAAAAACTGATATTTATTTAATGTAGAAAAGAATATTTATTTATAATGCACAGCAATTTCATTTAATCTTAAATATAAATAAAAACTTTAAACAATCAGAACCCAAATTTACTTGAAATGTATTTTATGTCTTTATTATAAGGTATTATAAATCCCGTTTCTATTATGAAATTATTGAGGGACTAAATTATTCCCCAGTAAACACAAATGTAGCAGTTACATAACATAGATGTAATAATTGCATTACATTATAACATTTACATCTTATATGCTTTGTAACTGCTACATTTGTGTTTACTGGATCTTCTATTTTAAAACTTCTCCAGAGAGCAATAAATATAATATCCAAGTTATTAGTGGATGTAAAATGTCTGTTAACATCTAATTTGAAGCCGTTTAATAGATGTTTTATATTTTTTAACATGTTTTATGGAACTGTACAAATACATTTACATAAATAATAGTATATTCTCAAATTACCTTACATCCAATTACAATTTATGTCTTTGAGATTACTGTTATCTTTAACATGTCCTATTTAGAGATATATCTTATTTACCGCTTGTTTATAGCCAGCTCTGAACTGTAAACTTACAATCAGTGAATTCAAAGTTAGTTGAAGAATATCAACATTATCGACTGTCGATGAATTTATCAACCGTCGATTTTTATCTTTTGATAAATTCGAATGAACCACCTACGTGATAATTGATAATTTTATGGAATATTGACTTATCTTCGATGTAGTCAGAATAGTCGATAATGTCAATATTCTTCAATTACCACCTTCAATTACCCGAGACCCTGAATTTACTAGCTCGTTTTCCCTAGCTCTGTTTCCTCTTCTCCCTTCTTCTGTTTTACGATGAGTCTTTTCTTCTGATAATCTTGGTATAACTGCTTTATACATGTGACTACATGTTTGTTTGCAGCGGACATGTGGATACTCGGTTATTATCATTTTAACTGTATAATTTCTAATCAAACATAATGCCGAGAGCTCGCAAGCAAGTTTCTTTCCGTGTTCACACGGAAGTGGCGAGACAAGGTGTGTTTGTTAATATATTCTATATATCTGAATTATGAATTAACACAAAGCCTAGCAAGCATTTTGTATCATGCGGCACATTGTTGCAAGGACAATTACATTTGTTACACTTGTTTATTTTACAGGAATTTTGTTTAATAAGGATAAGGGTCAGCATATACTGAAAAACCCTTTGATTATTGAAAGTATGGTTGAAAAGGCTGCGCTCAGGCCGACCGATGTTGTACTGGAGATTGGTCCTGGTACTGGTAATATGACTGTGAAAATGCTTGAGAAGGCAAAGAAAGTAGTAGCGTGTGAAATTGATCCGAGAATGATAGCAGAATTACAAAAGCGTGTTCAAGGAACTGCATATCAATCAAAACTACAAATAGTGGTTGGCGACGTGTTAAAGTCAGATCTACCCTTCTTTGATTTGTGTGTCGCTAACATCCCATACCAGATATCGTCACCATTAATATTTAAGTTACTTTCGCATAGACCACTTTTCAGGTAATTATATATCTATGAATATATTCTGACCTAGACCTTTGAAGATATAAACGAAAAATTTCCAAAGTGGACATTTTACAGACAGAGATATATTTTAGATTCTTTTTCTAAGGTAGATACTTAATTTCGAGAGTAATAGATTATGAATTTATAAACTATAATATTGAAAAGTATATTGTGACAATTTTAAGTAGACCTGACAAATTTTTGATACATATATAATATATATAGGTAATGCAAGTGAAAATAGAGTCAATGCATGTGTTATTTTTTACAGATGTGCTATACTTATGTTTCAAAGAGAATTTGCAGAACGCTTGGTGGCCAAACCTGGTGACAAATTGTATTGTCGTTTAAGCATTAACACACAATTGTTAGCACGAGTAGATATGTTGATGAAAGTTGGAAAGAATAACTTTAGACCTCCACCTAAGGTGGAATCGAACGTAGTGAGAATTGAGCCGAGAAATCCACCACCTCCGATCAATTATCAAGAATGGGACTGTCTGACACGAATCGCTTTTATGAGAAAAAATAAAACGCTATCCGCATCTTTTAAGCAAACCACAGTTACGACTATGTTAGAAAAAAACTATAAAATTCATTGTAGTTTGAAGAACAAGGTAAATTTGACATACTATAAACAAGGCAAATGCGAAAATTATCATATTAAGATAAATAATTGAAAATATGTACCAAATGCTTGTTTATAGAATTAGAATAACTGTTATACTTTATATTATTACATTTACAGATTGTACCAGATAATTTTGATATCAAGCAATTAATAAATGATGTACTGGAAAAAGCAAATGCTACGAACCAACGAGCTAGAACTATGGACATAGATGATTTTATCAGGTATAAACAAGTTAATATACGAATTTGTATATGTCGTACCTATGTATATCAACTTTAGTAGACCCAATTACTCAAAATTTAAATCTAACGATTTATTTATATTCTATTTATATGTTTAATTATATTTTATGATATACATATGTATAGCTATTTCATAAATGCTAAAACTTTAAAATTAATGAAAATGAACCTTTTTCAGTCTCTTACATGCATTCAATGCGGAAGGCGTGCATTTCATATAAATTCATATATTAAGATATACACTATTTATAAACTAAGATTTTTATAAATAATGTGTAAATAAATGTTACGGAAATAAATTAATCTATTTCTTAAAAAACATTTACTTATAATTGTTCTTATTGTTATATAATGTAATTCTTAGGTTTCAAAGAATGAAACGAAAACAAAAAAGATCATGCGTATATAAAAAACTATATATGTCGCTTATTATTTTTCAAATTATAATGTTTAAAAAATGCTAAAAGTACTAGCTATAAAATACGCAGCATGTGTTAAAACCATAATACATATTAGCAAACATACTTCAAACATTTTATTTATTGTAACTTGAAAAACATAAAGTCTTAAGGACTTTTCCTAAATTCATGATTTTTTTTCTTTGAACTTTAGATTCATCCCGTGAAATATTGATATAGAATTTGAAAATTATTTTATGTACAAGAGAAAATATATGAATTATTTAGATATCATTTTATATTTTTTTTATGATTTCACAGACATAATATAATATTTTTATCGATCTATTTTTTTCATATTGGTATACCTAATTATTATAGCTACAGTTTATGTATTATAAACTATCTTATATACGTAATGTTTATATAATACAAATTTGTAATCATTTTTACGCACATTGATCTTTTTATTTTATTGTAGTCTCATATCATTCATCTCTTCAGTTATACCTCAGATATAAAACATGTAATTTTTTTAAACTGATTAAAATCACATTTTAGTTCTTTTATAAAAACAAAACTAAGTAAATAATAAAACATTTTATTATTATGCAATGTTATTACAGAACCATGCAAGATACTCGTACTTAACTTCAATCTTTTATGTGTATGTAAGAAAAATTATTTTTTTATAAAAAATAATTTAATAAAACTTTCGGAGACAAGAAATAAAAGTTACTCTAATACTTTATAAAAAGCCATTGTCATACATAGCAAAAATATATAAACGTACAATATTTTAATTCTCTAATTTTATTTTAATGTGTGAACATTATCCCCATCATATCTTATACATATGTATGTATATATGTATACAACTAATCATTTATGAGATACGCATATTTACAATCTTTGGATCTCTATATGGTTTATTACAATATTCCAATAAAATATGCACAAACTGTTCTTTCATTGCAAGATAATTTATGTATTGTACACAAACATGTACACATAAATATACGACACATATGTATATTGCATGTGTGCGTGCGTGCGTGTATGTCTGTATCACTGTGCGCAATATTACATTCCATGAAAGGTAGCGTGATAATATATCTTTCGTATTGCAATTATCCAGGGTGTTCTTTATATCACTCACGAAGAGCTAGAGCAGAGATGAACAAAAAAGTCCTATTCCGTTTTGTGAAATTCACAATAATTAAGATATTAAATGTTAAATGTGAACGAATAAGAGCATACGGAGACAAGCCCTCGAGCCGTTCGAATTATATAGTCCAATATACCAATATACCAAGCATTGGCTGTTGACGCGCAGCGAGAAAATAGAGCTATAGCTCAAGCGGCTCGATCGTTTCTCTTACATCATCTCAGTCATTATATATCAATTCATTCTCATAAACGGTAGAGGATGTTCTGAGACACTCTGTATAGTTACAATTTTTGCGTCAATGTTATAACAAGACAATGTTTTATGTTGAAATTTGCTCTGTGCAAATACACATTTATTTTAATATATACATATTTCATGATGAAGAATAAGATGTTACTTGCTTTTATTAATATAGACGGAAATATTTTTGCACCACAAGTAGATATAATAAAATAATACAATATAATGTTTAGTTTGTAAAAAAAGATTATCTTGATAATCTAACCTTATCTTTTTAAAAATTAATTAAACTTACAATCAATTTAGGACAGTGACCTTAGCATCATGATGGGGAGCGATATGTGTACGAGCAAAACGATACGAGTTGCAATAATGAAATTCAAATGTACAGGGTGTCCCACAACTGTTAATCAATACTTTAGGGGGTGAAAGAGGGTGAAATTTTCAATAAAAAAAAGTTCCTTCTTCGTTTTTGGCTCAAAATTGCACCCTCTCATCCCCTGCAGTATTGATATTGAATAGTTATGAAACACCCTGTATATTCATTGCAATAATGAAATGAATCAAATTGATTATTTGATTAAATACTATTCATTGCACCTCTTATAAAAATTTGAATGTCATTTTCTTAAATCAAATTTTATTCTATGATATTAACTAATGTAAATCGCATATGGTATTATTCTGAAGTGGAAGTAGATTGAATGCGTCGCCTTTTTTTCTTTGGTCTTGACTTTTTTTCATTTTCGGACTTTCTATATTTCGATTCTTTGCGTGATTTATGTTTTTCCTTATAATCGGAACCATTACGATCGGAATGTTTCGTCGGATACATGTCATTTTTTGATGATATAGACATTGTTAAAATTGTACTTGCATTGGACTGTGATAAATTAAATATTCGGCCACTGGATCTATGACGTTCTTTATCTTTACGTTTTTCTTTACGTTTTGATTTTCTCCGATGTGAATACGATTTATTAGAATAATTACTACACTGACTACTAGATCTTAAACGATCATCCTCCGTGTCCGAGGAATAACACGTTTTCTTTTTTGATTTAGATTTATGTTCACTTCTTGACATATCTTTATTTATTGAGGCACTGTCGTCTTGATTCCCAAACTCATTCGTATTTCGAGATTCCCGGTGCCTACAGCTTGACCTTTTATCTCGTTCAGAAGCATTAGAGGATATACTGTTACTTCTAGATCTAGATTGTCCATTTTCGCTATATTTTGTATCTTTGTTCTTAGACTTCAACTTTTCCAGATTCAAAATTTTCCCTTTGTTTCTCGTTGTTTTTCCACTTTTCACTGTATGATCGTTTGCACTAGAGGAACATTCCCTTTTCGATTTATATTCTCTGTAAGATTTTCTGGTTTTCGTCTTGCTATCGGTCTCCATGTTACTACTATCACTACTATATGATTCCTCATCTGAATAACTTTCTTCTCTTTTAATAAGTTTTATTCGTCCCGTGCCTTTAGCCTGTACCCTGTATCTTGTCTTTCTTGATCGTTTCTCGTTACATTTCTTTAATGAACTTTCAGATGAGCTAGAAGAAGATTCACTAGAACTGGATATTTTTCTTTTCTTAGATAATTTACTCCGGCTTCCTGTTCCATAAGATCTTTTATGTTTTTGTGCAACGGTTTTCTTCCTTGATTTCTTCGAATGGGTTCGTCTACTTTGTTTTGGATTGTAATCATGGTCAGAAGTAGCATCACTACTTGTTACCGAACAAGATGATGAAGACGATTCTTTTGTGCCATAAGATGTACTTGGTAGTGACACATCTTCCAATTGTACTCTTCTTACGGTCAATCTAGTAATAAAATATAATGATAAACATTTAAAACTACATATTACATTTATATATCAATAATATGTGATTTCTAAGAAAACTGTCATATCAATGTTTAAACGATTAAAAAATTGTATGCATTGTGATATTATCTTTTTATAACTTACTGCGTATTTTCATTTGATGTATTAGAAATAGACACATGCTCAGAGTCAGAGGAAAGTAACTCTATGATTTCCGGTGTTCTTTCATGACGCGGTTTTACATAGCCAATTATTTCACATTCGCCATCTGACGATTCAGAAGAGCTCGACGAAACAATCAAGAGTTCTGGTATAATATTAGGTGTTTCTAATCTGTTAAACGTCTGTCCTACTGCACTAGAGCCTAAATAAAAATACATATTGCAATTATATGTATTGTATCATATATAATACGTATGTATCTTAAAAGATTAGATAATATTGGAAATTAATAACAATGGAAATAATGGAAATTTTATGTTTATATGCATACGTTAAGCTAAAAAAATAGATGATTTGTTATTTATTTCTTACCCAGCATGCTAACAGATAACGAGTTCGATATATTACTGTTTACTCTCAAATCGATTGCTTCAGAGAGAATTCGAACATCAGAGTTATCAGAAAGAATAAGACTGTTACTGCTGCTGCTGCTGCTGCTACTGCTGCTGCTGCTGCTGCTACTACTATTACTGCTACTGCTAACACTAGATCCCGCTGATTCAACATGAGTAGCATATTCATTTGATAAACCTATAAATGTGATGCATATATATAAGTATGTACTTTCATATTTGAGATTGTCTATCTGTATAAATAATTACGAACCACTTGGCAAATAAGAAACAGATTGATCATATCCAACCAAATCAAAGTTGGTTTGCGCAAAATTTAACAATTCATGTGCAAAATGAGATGTGTGTAGAGTGAAATAGGGCCGCACAATATTCCGAAATTCTGGACTTCTAATATCGACTTGAGTTAAGGCATCCATTATTATACTCAACACATATGCAACATGAGTTGGTTCATTATTAAGTAAAACTTGCAATTCTCTATTTAGCCATGGTATAAGACGATCTAATTCTTGCGGTTGTCTTCTGTAATACGATTGGCAAAAAAAATTTGAGTATCACATGTAAGGAGATTTTTAAATATTAGATGTAGAGATTTATAGTTTTGAAATGAATAATGAAAATTAGGTTATGAGAAATATTTACCTATAATATTCCGCGCTACATTCGCGGAAACGTCCAAATATGTCAGGTAATGAAGTAGCCCATACACCGTGTCTATAAACAGTACGACGATAATCTACAGGATTAGCACGTCTACGTCTACGTTCTTCCCTAGGCACTTGAGGTGCCATACTAGGTAATTGTTCGCGTCTCGTAACTTGCTCTGGATTCAATAACACTCCATGGCGACGATTGCCAGTCATCGTTGTTCTGAAACATTGTACAAAATTATGTTATAAATGTGCATTCCAATTATAAGAAATTATAATGTACAATACAATTATTCTACTATAATGCATGAATCATACTTGCTACATACAGGGTAAATCTTAATGCTGGTAATAGCTTTTTACCATGGATGATGGAAGCTGGGTTACCGACTCTATTATATCATACACACATATTTATATCACACTTACATCCATTTTTACCAACACAGATTTTATCCATTTTTAACTTCCCAGTAAACATAGACTATTGGCCTGTTCGTTTTCGCTGCACTCTGCACTAGTGCAATAAGTTAGAACGAGAGAAAGTATATTTGTTTCATTCTAACTTATTACACTAAGTGTAAAAGTGTTAAAAGTATAAGCACGCGACAAACCTTATTACAGTAATATTGTAACAATGTTATAACATTGCAGCAACATCACAGCAATATTGTAATATTGTCACAATGTTGCTGCAATATTTTGTGATGACTGGGTTTAATGTCAGATTAACTTACTTTTTATCTTTTTCTAATTCTAAGAATTGGAAAAGGATACAAGATAAGTTAAACCGAGATTAAAGTTAATCTACATTGGTAGAAATGAACATTAGGCATTTAGTACACACAAACGTCATCATCAATTATGTATTAGTTCAATAAATTAGAATTGCACACGGTGACCTAGCTTCCATGGTAAAAAAAAAAGCTATACCTGTAAACAAATCGGCGAGGGGCCATCTCCCAATCGACACCGAAGTTGACGTCCAAAGTAGCAGTCACTTGCGGCTGAGGAATTTGCGATGCCAGATCGCGCGGTACATGATACTGGTCGTAATCTTCCTCTGATCTCACATTGTGTATGATCGATTTGAATGTCTGTTTGCACAAGGGGCATTCCGTCTTAATTTTCGACCACTGAAGTAAGCAGGTGAAACAAAATTGATGCAAGCAACTGTCCGTAAAGGATGTATTAATTAGCTTCCCCAGGCAAATACTACAATTTGGAGGCGGAGAAGCTGCACTGTCATTCCGCTCATTGTTATCAGAGTTTTGTATGGGAGCTTCGGATTTTATAGGCTCTTCCACACCCGTGCTAGAGTTTTTTATTTCTAATGGACCTTCCATCGCTATCTATTATAAATGTCCATTCGTAGAGAAATTTCTGTAAAGAAACATACAGATGCACACATAAATATATGGAATTTTTTTATTCAAAACAAGAATAAACGTATTGAGTTAATATCGCAAGATATTTATAGAAAAATTATTTATACAAATAAATCATGTAACTATCATCCAGTAAATACAAAGTAACAAACCCTGATAACCAAATGTCAGCAGTCTGCTATATAACGTCAATGTTATAATTTCCCACTCAACAATATAACTACAACGTAACATGTCTTGTATATAATAGTTATATTGTTCAGTAAAAAATTTTAACATTGATGTTATATATGTATTACTGTTACTTTGTGTTTACTGGGCAATACGATACTGTATAGAATGTGTGCAAATTGTACAAAAGAATAAAAGATGACTAGATTATTTAAAATTGTGAAAACATAAAATATTATTACCAATGCGTGTCGAATATATGTATAATATTTCAAAGTAATTAATTAACGATGATAAAATGCAGTACAAATTTGATAATTTGAAAAAAATTATCGTTCAGTAAAATCTATTTTTAATTTGTTTGTTGATGTTCGAGACTTAATATAGCAAAAAAATTCCATAAAGTTCTTTCAGACAAATCTTTGATTTGCGTGAGTCGCTCTCTACATCTCACGTATATTACGACATACCCTCGTATATTGCGCGTGAAAGGGAAACAATAGTAGAGACGCTTCGAGAGCGTCTTGTCATGATACAATGCGCGTCCCAAGTATTCTCATTTCACAGCCGCGCGATAAAAAATGCAGAGAATGCTAAATACGTTCGGTTGGAAATCATATGGAACGATAGTACGGAGCACTCGCGCGTCAGCGAATTCGGAGCAATGTAGCTCTCGCACGCACGGAGAAACGCTTTGTAAACCTACTGACTGTTCGTGACGTTATGACGTCGCGTCGATGTTTTTTCTCGTCGGTGTCGAACTTTTTTCCGTACGAGCGCGTTGCTCTCCGCCCTTCTGCTTGCTTACCTGCTCTCGTTTCCGGCGTTCGATATACGATACTACGTACGTAAAAATTCGCAAATGTCGGATCTACTCCATTCCTCCGTGATGTGTGTCTACTTGCACGGACGATTGCGTTCTTACCAGTTCTTACGGTAACCTCCGGTAATTTCCTATTCCAGATAATTTCAGCCAACTCCAGCCACGAGCGAAAACTACGATAGTCGCGTAACGCAATGTTCCCAGAAGTGAGGAAAAACTTCACTGCTTCAGCGAGCCGACGCTACACTGCGCATGCGTGCGTTGTGTCTCTGGGGAGATATATTTCCTTTTATAGACTATAAACCCTTTTAATTGGATTATACTGGCAATTAGAGAAAGACGACGACACTTTTTGAGTTATCTCCTTCGTCATTTGAGTGACTGTCAATTTAATAAATAAAATTAGCACAAATTGAATGCAGTTGTTTCATATGAATGCTATTCTCAGTGTTACATTTATTTTAGTTTTTGAAAGCTTGGCCATATAAAAAATTTAGTGGAGCTGGAATAAAATATAGCGTATCTAATCCTTTGTAATTGTATAAATTATAAATAATAAATAAAAAAATAATTAAAATAAATTATAATTTATTTTTTATGTTTTTATACATAATATCCGGATTATCTGAACGTGAAAAAGTCTTTTATTGTCGTACCGACAAATGTAAAAAATTCACTGATCACTTGGAACGGCGATGTCTGTTCTTCGTGTATGTTCGACGTGATCGAGCATAAATTTGTCCCTGCTGTCGTTGGAGGAGACTAAAGAAAAGATTGAATGTTACTTTGATAAATACGTTGCGTACACTTTTAAACTTATCTAAAATACATTTATATTCGTTATAATTGTACCTTGTTATAATTGTAGTTATTTGATTCTTTTAAATATCTACATGCAGACATATATCGTTTATTTCTGTTTTTACATGATTTTAATTTCATATCTTTTATTTCGGGAGCAATATGGTCAACTTTGGAATATTTATCTTGTTTAAATCTTTTAGCTTTACTAAAAAGAGGTAAACAACCATTTCCATCTTGAATATCCTCATCCATTTCATTATCCTTTTTAAAATATATTATGCTGGAAGTGTCCAATGATACCTACATAATACAGAAAAATTTATGTTATTATTAATTTACTATTACACCTGATTATATATGTATTTGTACTGCAATCTATTTTAAATCAATTGGTATTTTGTATTAAGTGTTTCAAAAGCAATATTAGCAATATACATACAAGAAATAATAATATACCTGTTCATCTTTCATACATCTTTTTCTTTTAATAGATTTTTTTGGTATGTCATCTGACGAAAATTGATTAATATTTTTATGTCTAAGCGGCTTTCTTGAACTACTTTCCTTTCTCAAGGTTTGTCTACACTCTGTATACTGAAAACAAAATATTACATCAATATGCTTAATAGAAAAGCTAAGAAACAAGATCCATATTTTTAACAATGTAATACTTTTCGAATAGCGTTTTGTATAGATTGTATCCATTCGTCGCTGTCGTCTTTTTCTGAATACAATAAGAATGTTTCATGTAAGCAAGTTATACGGAACAGTTTTTTGCTCAGAACGCAAGTTAAACTGCACTTGTTTAACGGTAGAACGCAAGATACGTTTAATGACGTTTCTGGTTCGCCTTTACAATATAGTAAAGTGTCATTTAAAAGAACAAAGTATCTTCTATAAGCTGAATTGCCTCGTCTTGAAACACGCATTAATGGTCCTTGTTTGATTAATATTCTACCAGGCTTCACGAGGTTAATAGAAGTAACGATACTTTTCTGAAGATTTAACAATTTTTGTGTTTCTTCATTTTGTGCGATTAAAGTGTTTATGTGTTTCGCAGATTTTTCAATTTCAACCAAACATGCTACAAACAAGATCGAGTTAAAATTATGTTAAAAATACATTTAAATATAAGTGATTTGGTAAATATGATAATATATTGTTATAATTACCCTGCAAATGTCTATACTCTCTATGTCCGTAAGGAGTATGCTGTAATACTTCTTTAACAAGTAACTGATATCTTGGTACTCTTTGCACGGGTGTAATTAACAATGAAGACAATTTTCTACCCACTTCTGGTCTTGTTTCTTGATCGCAAATAAATTTTTTAAAGACAGGATCATTCTCTTGACTTGTCTGGAAGAATAATCTTGTAGACAAACTTTAATATCAATGTCTTCTTATTTCTATTTTAACAAAAATATTTTTTCATATTAAAATAATGAAAATGTATATGTATTTTCTTTAACAATTCATATCATATATGTGGCAGGCGCATACACTTAGCGTAAGACATTACCATGTCTTTTGATAAAATACACAGCAATTACCTGTAGTAGACCCAGTACTTGTATATAATCATACGCATACACGGAGTATAACTTAAAGAATGGTGCAAGTTTGTGAAATATTCCGGCTATATTGTCAGGATTACGTTTTAATCCTGCTACTAGTTCTCCGCTTACATTATACAACGTCTTTATGTTCTCAGCCAGATTAACAAGTAATGGGTGTTCCAACAATTTTCTCTCAAGAATAGGTTGTATAAAAAACTGAAGAGAAACACACATATATGTATTAATAATATTATATACTGTTGTAATAAAAAATATGTAAAAGTACTTCTGTTAAAGTCTCCAAATGTTGTAAATAAGTAACTTCGGTGGTTAATATTTCTCGAATAGCTTCTGATCTCAAAGTTCTTTCCTTTTCCTCTGCGTATCTCTCGTTATCTTCATTCAAAGCGTGTAAAACTGAAAAAAATCATAACATAGAGTTTTGACCTAATAATAATTAATAAATATATACATATATATAAAGATAAAAATGATACCTTTCATACGGCTCCGCATGCTCAACATATTTCTTTCATTTATGATTTGTCTCAATTCTGAACTGAGGCTAGCTTGAGGTGACAATGGTGAATACATGATCCCACCAAATATCAATGACTTTTGAGTATTTAGAAAATAAATTAACAAACAATAATAAATCTCTTAATCTATGATTTTTTAAATATTATATGATTGTGAGTATTATGGATTTTTTGAGCAACTAGTTTACTAACTACGATCTGATCATGTTTGATAGTGTGTAGTGTGTACTGGTTAAAATTTAAATGGTGCTCGACAGCGCCGCAACATCTGCTACGGGCTACGGTTGCAACGCCGGAATTTTGACGGTGGAGTAAAACAGGGGAGAGCAGGTGAGAGTGCTACGGCGAGAGGGGTGAATGAATTTAAATGGCTGACGAACCTCACGTCATCTTCAAAGCGCTATATTCGAACGGTGTATAATCAGTGTAATTTGTGATTCTAACCTAACGGGTTAGATATTATAAAAATGCATTTATATCACATTTTCATTCGAATTACGGTAATCTAAAGACAAGTAATTTTCGTTGTAATAAGAATTAATTTGTAAATATATGTTCTATATTTTTACACGATCTATCTGCTTAAAATTTTGGGGCTTGACCACCGCAAGTGTATCTAATAATCAACAGATCGCGGCCGAGACAGTAATCGTTCTCGAAAACGTGGAAATATTGGAATCACTACAACCGCGAGATCGCAGACGAGACAAAATAATTACGTGCTACTTAAATGAAAATCCCGAAGTTGAAAGTTGAACAGTTACAACATCGGCACTGCCTGTTTAAGGTTGTCTCGTCCTTCTCCTTCTTTTTCTTCCGTTGTACAGAACACTCGCGAAAAACACAGTTAATAAACTAAACTGTAATCGTGCGCGGACTAATTATAAGTAAAAGTCTTTCGCACGGCACCACGTACGGCACATTCACACGGCATTGTACGACAACGCGCGAACCAATACTTGTAATCGGTCGTAAGATGATCGCGTTTCGGTACACGAAATTCCGCTGCCTACGTGCTCGACGGTCGATCACTGTGGGAGAACGAAGATTATACAGTACCCTCTAACGACGCTCACTTCGTAACGGCGCTCGAAGCGCCGAGCGCCGCCGAGCATTGCCGAGCATCGTCGAAGACCACCGAGAGCCGCCGAGCGTCGCCCGCGCAATTCTTTCCGTCAACCTGCTACAAAGCGTCCGAAACGTCGTGAAGGAAATTTATGTCGAATATCATATTCAATCGCAATTTTTTAAGCGCTGGATATGCTACTTGTGTGGTGAGTATGTGTGCGTGTGTATATATCGTGATTGTACTTTAAGAAACAATGCGATAAACGGGGCAACGCTGCCCGTTCCCTCGAGAGACACATTCGCTACATAATTTGAGCGGATAGATTCTGCGAAATACAAGCGCAATTAAATGGTCACTTTTTTCTGGTACCTAAATTATTTGATCCGCGTCCTCGAAAGCGACGGCTAAGTTATTTTCTGAATTGACAAAAAATTCGAAGCGTGACGCATCGAAATTTAATTGCTCTTTAAGAAATAATCGTTGTTGGTTAAATCGTCATTAAATCGAGACTGGAACGTTAATCTAATGTACTATTTCTCCCTTCGTTTCAATCTTTATGGATAAATCGCATGAGATCTACTTCGCAATGAACGAACATCTCGACACATTTGCGAGTAGTGAGAGTCAATTGTGTAGATAGATAATTTGACAATTAATAGAAAACGATTCACCTTTTTGATCTTATCTGTCGTGATATTTATTGCATCATATTTCGTGACGTAATAACATGTCACACGAAGCGATTCGCTGTTAATTGCCGCTTCGAATTTCGTATAATGTATGTCACATTTAAATTGATGACGTTCTATCTTATTTTTACATATAAGAATACGTACATTATTTTCTCTCATATTATTGTTAAATCGAAAATATTCAATTATATCAAAGAAATTCAAAATATATTTATTTGTGTGACTATAATATCTATTTCTATCAATGCAGATGAACTTTAATCTCGGTTTTACTTACTTTTCATCTTTTTCTAATTTTTAGGACTAAAAAAAGATAGAAAGTAAGTTAAACCGAGATTAAAGTTAATCAGGAGGTCGATTCTATATTTGTGAAAGAGCGAAAACATGAAAAGTGAGCAGATTTATTAAGATATTTGTAATTTCATTTGTTAACATTTAGTAAATTTTTGTAAATAAATCACTTTTCACATTTTCACTCTTTTAAAAGATACAGAATCGACCCCCTGGTAGAAATAGACATTTATAGTATCTTTCATAATTTTTATCGGAAAGTTACATAAAAGATTTGATATGTTTTTGATGATAAAATTAATTGGATTGCTCAAAATACTCGTTGACTTATTTTCAATACAGCCAGAACAATCGATAGTCAATATTCTTTAATTATCAATGTCCAATCGAGTACGATGCCCTATTATTTATCTAAAATTGTAAAAAGTAAAAGAATTGTTTGTGTGACACATTACTATCCTCTTAAATTCCTCTTGAATCGTAAAAGGAATAATCAATTGTGATTGTGTCAATTTATTTATACACTGCTTTACATCTTTGCTTATTTGCAAGACGTTTTAAGAAAAATGTTATCTATCGTTGGATATGTCGACACGGAACGTCCATGTCCAACGTCCAAGGAGAGCCAATGAGCGCTAAAGGCACCTAGCAAGGTTTCCTCCGCAAAATTGTTGGTAAAATCTCGATTTCGCCATTGGTAGACCTGCGCATATAGGAGAGTTGGTGAATATATGATCCACGGTGCCCGTCAAAACATACGCGACGATGAAGTGACAATTTTGCAAATATCGTATTTGTTAGGCAAACACGCAGCTTTCGCACGCAACGATTCGATTAGCATTAGCGGAAGACGCGACAGTGTTATCGGAGTCGCGTCACTGGCGTATCCATCGCGATCTCCGTCACGAGGTATGACATGCACCAGATTCCTTCTTGGGAGAGCAGCTGAAAATCTGACGACGACCGACGTTGTCGTGCGCCAAATGTCACATGCCGACGCGTTTGTCTTTCTTCGTGGAGTATATTCCCCGTAGATCGCGAAAGGAGACAGTAAGAACGATATCCAGTCTCGACGATTGACACATTTTCTTTTTTCCCGACCAGGAAATTACGTAACAAACTTGATAAAAACAGCAATCACCGACTACTATTTACATACGTGTTTTTTACGTGTGACTTGATATATTCTATCGTATTCGGAGTGATTGCAAATAATGTTGCACTTCAATTTCTAAAGCGCCGTCTCTCGAGATCCTTTTTTATCTCGCTTTTTCAAGTATTTGGATGTGATGTAAGATAAATAGGTTATGCACTGTGAACATTGCAAATTTTACAAGTTATTTCTACTGGGGATAAATTCCTTTCATATTTTAGTAGTCTCGCAAATTTTAGACTTTAATCTCTGCGTATATATCTAATGAATCTATTGATATTGTTAATTAAGTTAATTGAAAATCTTTGATTTGTTTCAGGGTGCAATGCTCCGGTGCATTAATTGCAAGTGACAAATTACATATGTGTAAATATGGTGATTTTTATGTAGATAATATTACGAATTCTCATCATTGCAGCAGCTACTTATGTAATATTTAAAAATGTCGCAAGGAGATGGTGCTGCTATTGCAGTACCTAATAATCAAAACGGTGCGGTAGCACATAATCTTCACAGTCTTGCTGGTGTTATAGGACCAGTCCTAAATAATAATAACATGAATATAGCTAGAAATAACAATAATCAAAACCCGCTGATTAATGTGCGGGATAGGTTATTTCATGCGTTATTTATCAAAGCAGCGCTAGCCTACGCACGAACATTTCCAAGGCCTGTCAGGAGATTTATAGAATTTATAGTCCTTTTAAAGGTATGTACGAGACGTTATTCGTTATTAAAGTTGTATTATATAAGTAAGAAGAGAAGTGACAAAATAAACTAATAGATATTAATTAAAGTTGTGATAAATCTGTTTACAGGCTATATTGGCATTTTTTGTATTGGCTTATATCCATATAGTATTTTCACGCGCACCAACTAATTGCTTAGAACATATAAGAGACGAATGGCCGCGAGATGGCATATTGAGAGTCGAAATTCTCAGGAATGGTGGTGAAGATTATAGCATAGAGAAAAGTTATGCCAAAGAGGAGAAATTGAGACAAGAAAAAGTTGATGATTTAACTAGTACTTTAGGAATATTAACTGGGGATGGGTAAGTTCTTATATGTAAATATAAGATAAAATTATGCATTAATACTTTTATCAATTTTATGCATAGAAAGCAAACAAATGTTTTTATTTGTTATATTAGCTTTATAAATATTGAACCATCTGCTGTTGATGAAGAACGGGATACCATAAACGTCCCTGCCGAAGGGAATCATGAGAATTTAACATTACTTGAGCAAGATTTGATAAGAAGTGCGACAGTCTCTGGAGAGACGCAAAATCCTGACCTAAGTACGACAAATACAACAATGAGTCCATCATTATCAACAAAGCTTTGGAATGGTTTAAATATAGCTAAAAAAATAGTATGTATGTCTTCTGATTTGAAGATATTTACAACAATATTTTCATACAAACTTACAGACATTACAAACTTATAAACATTACAAACTCTTGAATATTATATCACTTTGTAATTGAGGAATAATTTGCACACAGTTATTTTTTAAAATGCTTAATACTTATTTTTTATAAAATTAGATTAGATAAACATAATGTATTTGCATAAAAACCAATATATATAAGTAAATTGCTAATATGATATAATATTTATATACATTTTATTTTAGTCATCTGGAGAAAAGTCATCTTTTACGAATGCGGAAGGTAACACGACGGAAGTGCCTCATCATTCAAATGAAGATAATATTGTACAATTAAAAGACCGTACATCGGATGTTGATAAAACAACTAGGATAGGTAAATAACATCAGACATAAAGTATATTATTCATAACTAATTAACTGCAAGATTTTCACTATAAGAACTGAGACGTAATTTATATTTAAGTTAAATGTGTGTTATACATATGTGTTTGATTTCTAATTGGCATTATTTTAATACAAATATATTTTACATTTGAATGAAATATTAATTTATACGTTTACATAAATTAATATTTTTTACTAACGTAAATTTTTGATTATTTATATTTCCAGAAGATGGATATATTGTGGAATATTCATTGGAATATGGTTTCTTACGATTATCACCAGCAGCTCGACAAAGACTGAATATTCCAGTCAAAATTGTCACTTTGGACCCATTGAACGACAAATGTTTTGGTGATGCATTTTCGCGATTGATATTAGATGAATTTTTGGGATATGACGATTTGCTGATGGCAAGTATCAAGACGTTAGCAGAACATGAAGACAATAAAGGTTTTTTGCGGTAAGTATTTTTCATTTAATATATACAATATATACAGTGATGATTATTTAACCATAAAAAAGTATTAAAACATATTAGAAACTCGCAGATATTGAGATGAAAAGCAGTTTTTTTAAACTTTGATTCTTTTGACAGGAACGTGGTAACGGGAGAACATTATCGATTTGTGAGCATGTGGATGGCACGAACATCATACGTAGCTGCTTTTTTCGTTATGCTCGTATTTGTAAGTATTTTATGAACTTTATGATTGATTTGTCGATTGATTGTATATATGTATACATATATATTTATTTATATTTATAAAATTTGATATATATTCATACGTTCACGTGATATTTTCGTGAGATATTACATTTGCAAGAAATATAAATGTAAAAATTGCTCAAATCATAGTACATAGTCATTTCGAATATAAATTTTTCTTGTATGTTATTCTTTATAGTTCAATTTATTAGTAGGCAACTACATTATATAAATAAATAAATATATATAAATATATATATAAAATATGTATATTCGTGCGCGCGCTTGCATACGTAGCTGTTATCAATTTACTAATATGATATAATATTTACATACATCTTAGTTTAGTTATAAACAAAAACTATTTTATTTTCCATTTATATTCGATGGCACAAATTCAAGTTTTATTTGATATAATACAATGATTTTTTTGTACAAAATTAATGACTGTACATCGAAGTATACAGCATATTTTGCCGAAAATACCGAACGATAAGATCGTTGTACCATCGAATTGCAAGTTTGTTCGTACCCTTTTTTTTTGGCGATAATAAATTCCTCGCCATCAGAGAAACGATTTCACGCTCACCTATACGACAGCCTAACACGTGTAAAATGATATAGCAATCAATCCAAGCTAACCATCCACTAAAGTAACCTGTCTGCGCATAGCTTTCCTATCCCCAGTGTCCTCATCCACGCGCGATCCCTTTGGAGCTGAACCGTCGGGTATAAATCAGGGTTATTAGAGGCATCGTATTCGTCGTAGTGGCCCCATGTCGGTAATTTTGTATCAAATTGTGGTGGAATAGATTGCGACATACTGTACTCGAGATCACCGGTGAAACTCCTAATGATGACACGATGCTTTTAATAGTAATGTATATTTTGCGCGTTATAAGGATTACAATTAAAATCATTACTCTTTACACATCAATTGTAAGTTCTTTCTTTTTTTTTCTGTTTTTTTTTTCTGCCTACAAAAAAATATAGATTCTATCATGTTTTTATTTATAAAAGGAGATATTCTCGAAGATTTCATTTTTTATCTTGTATATTATATTAAGAATTGAATGTCTTGCTCGCGGGAAGTCGTTGCGAGAGATCCTCGCTGACTCTACAAGGGACATGATAGGGTTCGCGTATACTCACCTCCACGGTATAACTCGGTAACTCGGATTGCCGCTCAGCGGTGAGATATTTTGTTCTTTAGATCGAACAATGCGGTTCGCTTTGCAATGCGGAGCGGAGCGAGTGCGGCGCCGATATCGGGTAAAGGGTTGTGCGCTCGTGCCGCGACACGTGAATTCGAGCCCCGGCTGCCTGGAGGGTTCACCCTGAGCCACCCCCGCTGGCCTGCCGTCGAGTCACGTGCACACGACTGTCGTCGTGCATGTATCATCGTGTATCTCCTCTGTCATGTGCACGCGACGTCCGGCGCTCCGTTACAATGTGATCCAGTATGAAATACTATTCCCTCTTCCTTTATCTTTCTCCTTGTTTGCCTCTATGTTTGCGCGTTTGTCGCTCGCATTCGCGCTTCACCCTCCGGGATTCGCATCTCTTATATCGAATTCGATTGACCGTACCGCGATAGATACCATCAAATAGATTTACCGTAAGATTGTCATGTCTATTAGTCGCGATATAAAAAAGAGCGAAGATTTCCAAAGTTTAGAATAATGTTAATGTCATGGAAATTCGTAAAAAGAGTACGAAGAATATAAATCAAACTGAATATGACGCTGGATATTAAAGATATTCATTTCGAGTTACATTTTTATTTCGAAAATTTGATTTATCAAAAATATCTCCGTGTATCTATATATAATTATTTTTAGTACATTCCACTTACTCTATATTAACAATACGATATTTTGCTTGAGCGGAGAAATAACTGTCAAGTTACTACGTCGATATTATACTTTTGGAGAGAAATTGGTAATCAGAAACAGTTTTTATTAGCTCTCTTTTTCTTTCGCTTTCTCCTTATTCTTTTTTTTTTAATAACATCTGCGCATTCGTATAAGGTGGAAACGAACGACCCCGTTACTAAGGCTGCCTGTTGCAAATAACGGATTATCTTCGAGGGTGTCAGGTGCTGGTTCAATCTGAACCGATCGCAATTCAATTTCAACATTCGCTCAACGCGCTAACCGACTACGAGCGACCAGTTCGCAATTTACGTGACGCCGTAACTTTGTCAAAGTTACTCGGGCAAAATTTCAGAATAGTAATTCATAATACCGATTGACATTTTTAATCAATATCAATCGTGTCTGTGCTAATTTCGACGTGATTATATTATTGGAAACATTGATAAAAAATTTTTGCTCTTTATTATTTCAGACGGTGTCAATCTCGATGTTACTGCGCTACTCGCATCACCAGATTTTTGTCTTCATCGGTGAGTGATAAAATTTTTAAATTTATTTTTGCTTTGTGTGTGTATGAGAGAGAAAGCGAGAGAGAGAGAGAAAGAGAAACAATATGTATTTCAGTAACAAAACAAATTGATAACAATTGATTAAAAGTTTTATTATATGAGTAATAGAGATAAACATCAGAATTCCATAATGCTATACATACATTTGTTTAATTAGCCTACTTTGTGAGCTTATTTTGTTTAGTTAATAATATTTCCCTTATTTCGTAATGGATTCAGTTATTAAAATCCTCATGATTTTAAACTCGAGATTAACTCGAATTATGAGTACATTAATTTAATAAGATATCATGGAGATATCAAGTTTAATTGATGCCCATCATAAGTATTTTGCATGCATGTTACATTGTGTGATATTGAATAAAAACTAATTCAATGAGACTACGATCGAATCTCTTTCACAGAAATCATATAGAAAGGCTTTCATATTTATATTTTATTTCTCCAAAACAATTGATATAGAAAATGAAACTTTTGATATAGAAAATGAAACAATTGATATAGAAAATGAAACTTTTTATTTCATACACTAGTTATTTTTTAATCTCTATTAGTTATTCCTATCTCATTAGATATTTCTATGGCTCTGTCAGATATTAAATTTATTATACGCAAGTGCAAGACGTACATGGTCAATTTACTGACAGTTACGTGATCATTAGGAACTATTTTCGCATCGGAAACGTTGTCAATTTTTATTGACACATGAAATGAATTTTTTCGTATTAGATTAATGATTGACTTTTTAGTCACGATGTGTCCAAAAACTCATGCACATTCAAACTGATTATAATATATCACATATAAGGACTGATACAGCATACACTATCAATAATACTGAGAATTCCCCTTCCACCTTCGTGTCAGTCATGATAAGATGCGCGTAATACACGTACCTATTTATAACGTTCTACGACGCGCCGGACGAAATATCTCGTCAGTCTGTTACACCGTCGTATCACGATGGAGTTGCTTTCGTCGTTGCTTTCGTCGCCCTTTACGCTATTATTGACTACTCTAGTCATCATCGGCATTCTGCGAATTGTTGCTCTGATACATCATACATTTTTCTACTGGAAGAATAAAGGTATACCTTATCTGCCAGATTCGCTATCATCTTTTCTGATGGATTGGAAAGCGCTTCTGGGTCGCATAAGTAGCGTTGATAACTTTCAACGTTTATACGATTACTTTCCAAACGCTAAATACGTTGGAGTGATGAATTTAGGCACGCCTACAGTGCTATTGCGTGATCCTGAGCTGATTAAAGATGTCATGGTAAAGGATTTTGAATCTTTTATGGATCATCAAATATTCGCTGACGAAAGCGTGGAACCGCTGTTTGGTAAGAACGTCTTCTCCTTACGCGGAGATCGTTGGAGAGAAATGAGGACTATATTAAGCCCTTCTTTCACCGCCAGCAAGATGAAATTCATGTTTGATTTGATATCGGATTGCTCTCACGA